>CACTHL010000263.1:0-221849 GCA_902712375.1 Dioscorea dumetorum
CAAATTATACAGTGATTTGGGTAGCCATAGGAATAGAGGCTTAAGATTGAAGTGGATGGAAAGACTGTAGTTGATGTCGAGGGTGTTGGCCTCTGTTGTCCTTCATCATTTCAGAGCTATTACAATGTGTTTATGATGGATTGATTAGCATAGGGAGGGGGAATACCCTTTCCAGAACCTTCTGTTTCAGTGGTTTGATTTGACCCAAACCTGTAATGTTCAATATGTTGGGCTTAGTAGCTGGGATAAACATGTAGGGTATAGGAATATCAACGTCTTGCCTTTAACCCAACATCACCATAGTCTCTGGAGCCAAATTGACTTCAAGGAGTTCCAAGCAGGGAAGATGATTCTGATGAGACCGAGTTGATTTAGCTGTTGAATTTGCAGAATGTGGACTTGCTAATTTTCTAGAGAAGTGGGACTTTGCAGATGTTTATTTTGTAGTTGATGGTAACACGATAGCTATTCCTGCACATAAAGTTATCTTGGGAGCTTCAGGAGATTTCTCCTTTTCTTATACTGATGAGAATATCATCCGACTTCCTTCAACAACATATCCTGTCCTCCATGCCTTTCCGGGAGTATATCTATGTTGGTCGTACCAATGTGAGTAACATGGTCATTATCATCTTGTGCTATTAAATACATGTCTGTAACATTCATCCTGTTCTGGACTAATTTGTTTTTTTGGTGCTGTAGATTGTTGAATCTCTGTTGTCACCTTTGAGGATTTGAGCTTGAAGTTTCAAGTATCATCTCTAACAAAGAAGTGTGATGAAATTATAGGTCATTTCAAGACAAACAAAAAGTTATTTGATTGTGGTACAAAAGTGGAAATAACTTGTTCTGGTTCTCAAGTTCAGCAACATGCCATCCTTCCTCATGAACTACCCATTGATGTACAAAAGCTTAAACAAATTTTTGTTACTCATCAGCATAGCGACCTAAATATCTATATTCAAGGACATGGTTTCGTTGCCAAGTCACACAAAATTATTCTTAGCCTATGGAGTGTTCCATTTGCAAAGGTTTGTGATGCTCTCTCCATATTTGTTTTTGGTTTTCTGGAGCTCATATTTTTCCCCTTTTATATTATTACTATATGGGGATGATGTTCAGCAACATGTCATCCTTCCTCATGAACTACCCATTGATGTACATAAGCTTAAACAATTTTTTGTTACTCATCAGCATAGTGACCTAAATATCTATATTCAAGGACATGGTTTCATTGCCAAGTCACACAAAGTTATTCTTAGCTTACGGAGTGTTCCATTTGCAAAGGTTTGTGATGCCTTCTCCATATTTTTTCTTTTTTGGTTTTCTGGAACTCATATTTTTCCTCTTTTATATTATTTCGATATGTGAATGATGTTTTCTGCATATTTGTTTCAATGTGACTGGTTATTGTATTATTTACGTATTGCTTAACTCCAACCTTTAACCCCAAGATTGTTCATCATTGAACTATTAGTCAAGGTCCATTCGTTCTTCTAATGTCAGTTCTCTGACTGCATTTCCCCTTTGTTAAAATTACTTATAATGCAGATGTTATCCAATGGAATGATGGAAAGCAACTCTTCAGATGTTTCGTTTAGTGATGTGTCTGCTGAGGCTTTTTTAGTCATGCTTCAATTTATGTATAGTGGAGAACTCATGGTGGATATGGTTGAAATTGGTTCATTAATAATCCCGCTGCTTCTGCTGGCTGACCAGTTCAGTATTATACCCCTACAAAAAGAATGCTGTAGATGTGTTTTGGAATATCTTACAGAGGTACTGACTGAAGGAACTGTTCTTGCACTTATTGGGATCATTTTTATTTTTATTTTATTCCTGTATAACCTTTATCTTTCTCTTTTCATTTCAAATGCTATGTCCATATGGCAAGAAGTAGGAGAACAGAAGGTAATTTGCTTATGCATTTTAGTTGATAATTAAATAAAATATCTGGGTTTCAATGCTCCCAGTTGTAAAATAGAAGATTAGGTCTTTTTGGGAAGAATGAATTTGATAAGCTTAGACCAATAAAATCGTTTTTGTATTACAGAACTGCTTTTTGGTTGTGAAAGACGTTAGGATGGAAAGTGCGTTCATCTCCTTGGGTGGAGGGGTAGATATTGTTAGTGGTAGTATACAAGTTAATCAATATCTAAAAGCTTCCCATGTTTAATATGTGGGCGATTTTATATATATTTCGAATATTCAGGCAATATTTTGCTCTTATGTCCCAGCCTTTGCAACAAGCAACTCATTGCTAAAGAGTTGCTGATGGGACTAATGAATGCCCGATTTGGTATTATGTGGTATTAATACATTTCATGTAAATATATATATGCAGGTCTTTTCTTACTGGAAGAAGATCACCAATCAAGACTAATATGTATTAGCAAACTTAAAGGACAAGGCCTCTGAAGATTTTGGTGAAGTTCTTAGGTGTTTGTCTTAAGACTAACAGCTCAAAGTTTGTTGCAGGATTCTGTCTGTCCCATCTTGCAAGCAGTGTCATCGATTGCATCATATAAATTGCTTGAAGAAACATGCCAGCAAAAGTTTTCCATGCATTTTGATTATTGCACAACTGCCAGCACCGAGTTTGTGTTGTTATGTGAGGAAACTTTTAAAGACATTCTTCAGGCAAGTTTCACTTTTCATGCATATGCTTAAATATATATGAAGAATTGGTTAACTTCTGGAACAGTTGAGTTCATAAAGTAAGATCTGTTTAATATAATTTATGCTAATACTTTTTGTTAATGCTGAAAAGGTTAGCTAGCTAATGACGGTGTAGCAAATACAAGGTCACCTTCTCTTTTTATTAGCTCTAACAAATAAAGTAATACATGAAAGAAATGACAATACCAAGCACGAAAGCTATACTGAAGAACAGAGTAATGCCATCTTGCTGTTGATGAAAGCTACTTTGTTTATCAATGGACAGTATTAGACAATCTGAGAGATCTCATGCCTGCTGCTGTGTTCACAATTTGGCCTGGAAAATCCCACCCTAACTTTTCAGTTTCAGCCTGGTCTGAGCTGGGTGTTCTTCAATTTTATATAACTACTTAAAGCAAATTCTCTACTTACAACCCTGTTATGTAGGCGAGATTTAGGAAAGGGATTTGCTCGTGTTGTTCTAAGGTACTTTTCTTTTTATGAGTACTTTACTTATCTCGGTACTTGGTGTCTTAATGATTGGTGTCTTTTTTTGTAGGCCATCATTTTGATGGTAGCTAAACATTAGAACCTTTGAAGCTATTTGGTTACTAGATCAATGTTTAAATATTTAGGTGGAAGGAAAATTTTTCTGTACTGACCAAATTTTGACTTAATTAATACTAATAAAATTTTAACATTTTATGATTAAATTTTCATTTCTCATGGTTACAGTTTATTTAATTTGATTCTTTTTTACTTCTGAAAGTTTATGACCTCAGAGTTGGTGAGTCGTTGCAAAGTATAGTTAAGTTGATAGTGCTTTTTGCGGCATGCTGATTTAACTGTAACATCAGAAGAGAAAGTCCTAGATGCTATTTTATTGTGGTGTATGCAATCCTCTCAAATTTATGGTTGGGCTGCAATAGATGAGCTTTTTGTGACCTCTACCCCTGAGCAAGTTTTCAAAGGGAGGCTTCCGCTCATTGATATATTTCTACCTTATGTGCGCTTTCCATTAATGCCATTGCAGTTGCTTCAGAAGGTATCATTTTGATGAGCATCTTTGTTGTTCGAGTTTTGTAATTTAATTGTTGTGATGGCATGTTTCCCATCTTGTGGCAGCTCAAGGAAAGTAAGCTTTGCGATGTATTTCCAACATTTGATCAACTTGTAAGTATATTTGGGAATTATTCTTCACTTAGATTTCCATCTTTGCTCCCTTAGCTAATATTTTTATCCTACACTCTTAACAGGTGATGGAAGCTATTAATTTTTGCTGGCACAGGAATGGGAATGCTAGTAAACTACCAGAAGTGAGAACAATCTACAATTTATGTCCTGTGGATGAGTTTATTCTTGGTTGTTGGCATTGGCCTTGTTGAAGAATCTAATAGTTGTCCAAATTTTATTTAGTGTTAGATTTCAGCATAGGCGGTCAAGCTTCAAGGAGCTCCAGTTCATTTGTGATGGTGACAATAATGGAGTGATATATTTTGCTGGAACATCTTATGGTGAACATCAATGGCTGAATCCTGTCTTATCCAAAGTGAGTTTTCATTTCATTTCTCTTATAAGAATATGCATACTGATCACATTTAATAAAACTTTATTTGCTTTTGTGCCTTTCAGAAAATTAATGTGACAGCGAGCAGCCCTGCTTCGAGATACACTGATTCAAAGGCACTCCTATCAAGGACGTACCAGGTTCGAATATTCCTTATTAGTCCATAGATGTGCATTTTAGATATCGGTATTAAACATCAGTGACTTGGGTTCTTAGGCCACATTGTTTGCTGGACCCCGGCTTGAGGGTGGTCGTATATGTGCATGGTGGATGATTGATATTGGACAAGATCACCGGGTTTACTTTACGTTTTCTTGAAATGACTGGTTATTACCATGATAGTTAACCTTTGAGTTTGTGTTATCAATTCTGCATCTATAAATCATTCTCTTACTAGATGTTGCTGTTCATCTTCACTTTTTTGCCATATGCCAATAAGCTTTATTCTGATGCCATATAACTGTTGTTTGATAGGAACTTTGTGCATTCCTATAATCCTAAGGATTTTGATTTGATGTTGTCAATGCCGAGGTAGGCAAGAATTTGCCTTGTTTATGCTGATTTAATACTTAATCTAGGCTTACAAGCATGATTGTGTTAATATGAAGAGACATCTAAACTGACAATTGACTAGTATTCTTATTTGGCGTTATTTTGCCCACATGTAGATTGGTTTATTTGTTGTTATTGGTTTGGAAACAAAGAAATTAAAAATGTTCTGTGTTAGTCTTGGGATAATAATATTGGATTTAGAACTTCTGATTTTCTACTTTATTCAATTTATGTTTAGTTCGGGCTTCTTACATCTGCAAAATGATACGTCTCTTGTGTATCCGCAAGTGCACGGGTCATACAAATAGTAAAGTGTACCCAAAGGGATCGGGTAGTCTAATCCACGGGGGGAATAGCTTGCGGTCACTTTTTCACAATGCCTATCGGGTACATCCTACGAAATCTATGTGTGCTTTGGAAGCTTTGTTGCGGCTATGGCTATGATAAACATCAAGGTAATGATTATCTTTGCGAGCTTCAAGCACTTCGAGGGAGCAATTACACTTCGGTAATTACGCTAAGGCCATCAACACACGCCAAATTTATAATCATGCTATGTAAATCATGCACATCAAGTTATGCAACACAAGATTAAACATAGAAAACGCTAAGACTCCATAAACATTGCAATAAAGTATTCGACTACAAGATAACATTCGAGTCATGAATCCGGGGCCTTTGGAGAACGGTTAGCCCCTCATGGTTCTACAAGAAACATAGGGTAAACAACAAGAGAATAAGATGAAATTCATAAATTCCCTTCTTGCTTCACAATCTTCGTCGGAGGGTATCCAATGATGATCTTGTTAACGTGTCTCCACTCCCACGACGATCTCTCGGTCCAGATTTGGCCCCCTTAAGTGCGCTGCTCCCCTCTCATGTCGCTTCCCACAGAGGGGAAGGAAGATCCAGAAGAAGTTCCCTTTAAACCCTAACTTTTTCTCTTAAAAAGTCAGTTCCCGTTGCAAACACGGCCGCGCTTAATTCTGCACGCCCGTGCTCCAGCCCGTGCTTCAGCCTGTGCTTCCATTTGCTACAGTTATTTGCTATAGTACTTTTCTTACAGTATTTTTTGAAAACTGGCCAGGTCGTAAAGTGCATGGCTCTAAGCACGCCCGTGCTTATGCCGTGCTTTTATTTGCACGGCCGTGCTCTGAGAACTAAGACCGTGCATGTGAGTTCATTTCTCTTGAGACTCCTGCAAAGTGCACGGCTGAGAAGCACGCCCGTGCTTGGGCCGTGCTTGCCTTGACGAACTCCACTTTAGGTCCTTTTGTTGTGAAATCTTCTCCAAACCACTTATAATTGTTCTAAGACCTAAATATTTGCACGATTAACACATAATACCTCAAATAGCACCGTACTAGAAAAACAATGGCTAAAGGATAAGAAATAATAGGTATAAAATGGATAAAATATATGTATAAAATGCGCTCATCACAAAACTAGCTCAAGTTGAATGGTTGCTTGATTTTAATCGAATTCAAGTTGCACTTGATTTGTCTTGACTTTTTGCAAAGTTCAAACACTGTAAAAAGGTCACCGGTTATGCATTTTATGTTTGCATCATTTAAACTAATCAAACTTAGTCTTGGGTTATGACGTAGGAGTTAAAAATTCTTGCTTTTTTGTGCCTATTAGTTTAGTTTTGTTCATGTTATTTTAGGTTGTACTAGTCCAAACGTAGGTGAAGGCAAATATGCTTTTGTTTCAAAAAGTTTTAAAGCGTGCTCTAGTTGTGAAATATGATCAATCAAACTTGTGATTATAGGAAAAATAGTTTGTATATTTCTTAAGAAGTGAGTACAAGGGTATATATAGAGAAGTATTAGGGTTTTGTGGTTTGGGCCCAATATGACCCATTAACCAATCTAAATTATAACATAAACACTCCCTCTCAAGCGGGAGCATATTTATCAAGCACGCCTGTTTGTTACATAGATTACTAAAAGCGTAACATTTAAACCCTTGGTGAAGATATACGCCGGTTGCTCGGACGACTCGGTACTCGGTATATGGCGTAGAGATAACTTCCTTTAGTACCATATCATGAACATAGTGACAATCGATCTCCACATGCTTGGTATGCTCATGGAATCTTTGGATTATTTGCAATGAAGATGGCAGCTTGGTTGTCATACAACATCTGCGTAGGTATCGTGATGGGGAATCCCAACTCATATAGCAAAAGCGCACCCGAACCATCTCATAAGGTGTGCCATGCCATCCCTCGTACTTTGTTTCGGCACTCAATCTCGAAACCATATTGTGCTTCTTGCTTTGCCAAGTAACCAAATTTCCATCGACATACGTACGGAAGCCCGATGTAGACTTTATGTCTCTTTTATCGCCCGGCATAACTTTGAGTCGGGAATAGGCCGCAACGTTCGGGTGACCATGATTCTTCTAGAAGACCTTTGCTTGGGAGCTTTTTTAATTATGCAAGAACTCTCGAGCACCCTGCTAGTGAACTTCTTGTGGCTCATGCATAAAGCGACTTAGGACTCTAAGCTGCGTAAGATATATCGGGACGAGTAAGCTGTTAGATAAATGAGCCTGTCAATCAAACATACGTATTGACTGGATCTTTGAGAGATGGCGAAGATGCCTCCCGGAAGGATGGTGGCTTGCTCAATAGGTGTGCTCTTTGGTTTATAACCTAGTAAACCCGGTTTCCACAAGTAAGTCCAACACATATTTCTCTGTGAGGGTCATTTTTCCTTTGGCGTATGCAAACTCAATACTAAGGAAGTATGCGGGTCGTCCCATGTCTCGTGTAACGAAATGCTTCATTAAATGCCCTTTAGTTTTTTGAATGCCTTGATGATCGCTACCCGTCAACAAGATGTAATCGACATATATTGCAAGTACAACACATCCGAGATGAAATGTTCTTATAGAACACGAGTGATCCACATTTACACTGCGAAAGCCATCTCCAACTGCAATTACACTAAACTTTTCAAACCATGCACGAGGACTTTGTTTCGGACCATAGATCACTTTCTTGGGCTGGCGAGACTAGATTCTCCCCCGAGCAACATACCCGGAGGTTGCTTGAAACACTATCTCAACTATGTCTCCATAGAAAAAGGTATTCTTCACATCGAGTTGATAGAGTACCCATGATCAATTTATAGCTGCGACGGTGGGACGAATGAAATTCGGACGAGCAAGCGGTGAAAAAGTCTCGGCATAATTGACACCATAAGTCTCGGTAAAACCATGGGCCACCAACCGGGCTTTGTAGCGATTAACTATACCATCGGCTTTGTGTTTGGCGGAGAATACCCATCGGCAAGTGACTATGCTAGCATCGGCGGGCGAGATACAAGCTCCCATGTGCCACGAGATCTCAAGGCTTCCATTTCCTCACCTATTGCCGTTTGCCATTGTGGAAACAGACGCGCATCTTGGTAGTTCCTGGGAATTGACTCGGTAGACAAGGTATGAGAAAAATGCGGAAGGACGGGTGAAGATTATCATAAGAAACAAAAAGTAAGATGAGATGCCCGGTGCAAGAACGAATACCTTTGCGAAAGGCAATGGGAGATCAAGAGACGGATTTGCATGGTCCGGGAGATGGTTGGAGAGGGTGGTCTAAGTGGTACACATTTGGCGGCGATGATATACTGTTCAAAACAACTATCATACGTATCCCTTTGGAGGAGGCGTCATACTAGGCATTGGTATAGGCGGAGGGGCCGAAACGGGGATGGGGAGAAGAATATCGGACGACATAGTCAACATATCGTGAGAATCCGAGTCAAAAAAATGATTGAGACTCAAAAAACGTGACGCCCGTAGACACATAGTACTTCAAATTAGTTGGGTGATACAAACGGTATCCACGTTGGGTGCGGGAATATTCAACAAAGACACATTTAAGCGGGCGCAACTTATCCAAACCGGGTGTTAAATCTGAACAAAACCAACACAACCGAAAACACGAGGGGACAAGTGAAACAACTCGGTATCGGGTAGAAGACGACGTAGAGGAATCTCCCCGGGGGTGCATAATGCATACGATTAGTAAGATATCTTTGCGGTTAAAATAGCATCGAGACCACAAATACATGGGAACCGTACGCTCCACCAAGAGAGTGCACACAACATCCAAGATGTGATGATGCTTTCTTTCGGTAACCCCATTCTGTTGAGCGGTGTGTGGACATGTGGTTTGATGAATAATCCCAAAGGACGCGCACAAAGAATTTGCAGTAGCAAATGCAAATTATAAAGTATTATCAGTGTGAAGACATTTGAGAATAATGGAAAACTGATTTTTTACTTCCAAAATGAAGGTTTTAAGGACATCAGCAATAGACTGGTGGTCTTTTAACAAATATACCCATAACACTAGGGAAAAATCATCAACAAACACAACATAGTAACGATGACCATAAATAGACGTGACCTTAAAAGTTCCCCAAACATCACAATGAACTAGATCAAATAACGACAGACTAGACACTAGAGTTGAACATTTAAAGATAGCACGATTATGTTTACCCAATTGACATGACTCACATTGAAACAATTTAATCTGAATCCAAGGCAAAGTCTGCTGAGGACGACTAAGGGATGGATGACCCAATCTGCAGTGCCATATGAGAGATGACACGGAGTTAGCAATGGAAGCTGCCAAACCATGAGGAATATCATCACGCACCAACGTATACACGCCGTCACCACGATTACACCCAAACCAATCCCTCTTCCCCGTCTGCGAGATCTTGAAAATGTAGTGAAAAGGGAAAAATGTCACGCTACAATTCAAATGTTTGGTGATCGTAGAAATGGATAAGAAGTTGACAGGAAATTTAGGTACGAAAATAACATCATTTAGTCTAAGGTGAGAGGAAGTGTGCACAACTCTCTGTTCGGACACTAAGTACGATCGTCCATCAGCAATTGCCACAGAACGAAAAATAAACGGCGAAAGATTTTGAAAAAAAAGGTTTTGTACCTGTCATGTGAGAGGAGGCCCCGGAGTCAATAATCCAGAAGCTGTCCCTGGAAGCAACAAAGGTATTGCTTGAGGAAATAGGAGAAGAGAGCGTGGCGTGGAGTTGTGCCTGTAGGCTGCTTGGAACCGCGCAAAATCGGCTGAGAGATAGTGACTAGCTGTTTAGCACCGGAAGTGGGTGACGGATCAACCACCTCAATATTAGCATTGGCTCTTTGTTAGGCGACCATGCTTATTCCAACAACAATCCTTAGTAGCCGTACGTCGACAGAAAGTACACACAAACCTACCTCAAGAATCTTCACGGTTGGTTCCTCGACCACCACGAAAAGTGCCTTTACCACACCTACGTGAAGCTAGGCAGGCGGATTTGGAAGACAAGCGAAGTACGTGAGCATAAATAGCGATGAAGATAAGGCATTCTCTCAAAACCCGAGAATAGAACCCTTCACTTGGTTTTGCACCTCGAGGGAGTCCGGAAAAATATGCGATGACCGCAAGTTCATTCCGGTAACAACGAATGGTGGCCGAGATCAAGAACTAATGGTTGGTAAATATCTATCTCATCCAACATATTGCGGATGTCGGTGAAGAGCGAGGGGCGGTACGATTGCCTTAATGGGCTATAAATAGTTGCTCATACAACTCAAAAACGCGGGAGATGTTATTTTCATTTCCATATGTCAATCTGCACATCTCCCAAATTGCCTTTGCGAGTCATCAACATCACCACACTTCGGGCAATATCCTGCTCCATACTACCGGTCAACCATGAGCGGCTGCGGCATCCTCGGCAAGCCAAGTAGCATACTTGGCATCCTTAGAGTCCGGGGGATGCGTCGTGAGGTACGGCGAATTTTTATGAGCCATAAAGAAGCTGCTCAAAATTGTGTGCCCAAAAAACATAGTTCCTTCCATCTAACTTTTGCAAGGTACAATGGAGATTCTTAACTAAAGAATCATGAGACGAAGACATCAAGACGAACAGACAAATCTTTCAGCAATGAGACAAGGGCATCATTGGTGAGGGCTGAGCAACATCACCAGGTGCCCATAGACCAACGGGAACGACGAGAGATGAGCGAGGGCTGGTGGTTGAGGTGGCGGCGGTGAGTGGAAGGCTATGGTTTGGAGTGGCGGCGGCGGCGGCGGCGGCTAGGGTTTAACACAGTGCTCTGGTACCATGTGATGATAGGAAAAATAGTTTGTATATTTCTTAAGAAGAGAGTACAAGGGTATATATAGAGAAATAATAGGGTTTTATGGTGTGGGCCCAATATGACCCATTAACCAATCTAAATTATAACATAGCTCTAACAAATCTGAATTAGACCAGAAGTAAAATTCAGCTTTAGGGCCTGTTTGGATACATAATAAATTTTTCCATAGGAAATTTATTCTATAGGATTCGAAGATGATTTCTATGGAATATACTACAGGAAAAATTACTACAGAATGGTGTTTGGATGTTCACATGAAAGTTTTCCCCTATGAATTTTATTTGAAAAGAGAATTAGCAGGTAGAGCTTTTTAAAAAAAATAGCCATTGGAGTTTTTGAAAAACTAGCCGTTAACTTAATGACAACAATAATAACAATTATTACGCAATTACTATTATAAATATAGTAATAATAATTATTATATAATTAAAATTAATATTATAATTATAATTATAATTGTAATTATATTTTTAAACTTTAATAACTTAATGACAACGGTAATAACAATTATTACGTAATTACTATTATAAATATGATAATAATTATTATTATATAATTAATATTAATATTATAATTATAATTGTAATTATAATTGTAATTATATTTGTAAACATTGATAACTTAATGTTAACAATAATAACAATTATTAGGTAATTGCTATTATTATTATTATTATATAATTAATACTAATATGATAATTATAATTATAATTGTAATTATATTTATAAACATTAATAACTTAATAACAACCATAATAACAATTATTACGTAATTACTAATAATAATAATGACTATTATTATATAATTACTATTAATATAATAATTATGATTATAATTATAATTGTAATTATATTTTCTAAATATTGACAAAGTTTGGGAAGAGTAGGGAAAGAAAAAAAATTTAATGGTTAAGTGCCCAAAAAACATAGGAAAAAAATATTTTGGTACCTACTTCTTTGAAAAATTCCTATGGAATCCATAGATTCTATAGTAATTTTTTTGTATTTGATATGTCCAAACACCTATTATTACAAGTTCCTATGTAATGTTAAATTCCATAGGAATTGACATCATTCCTATGGAATTTGAGAGTACCCAAACAGGTCCTTAGTTGTTGGTTTTCTGGAGGACACACTGCTTATAGTTCGTCATATAATCCATTTCTGCATCTCATTTTCCACAGGTTCAGATACCATCAGAGTCTACCCCTCGCACACCACAACAAGCTTTTGTGACTGCTGAATTAGCTTTGTCACTCATTATAATGCAAACCTGTGTTTTTATTTTGTTGAGTTTCCCAGAAACTAAATATTAGTTATCTGGCTTCAAACTCTATCTCTAGTTAAACCTATGTGCTCATCAAGAAATTAATGATTAGTGCATACCCCAAATTTAGGTCAGGAAAAAAACTAGAAAATTCTTCAAAAGGATAAATAGAAAAAATCTACACTTTTTTATGGTTATTGGCTTGAATGACCTCTACAGTACCCTCAAATAAAGGGGCTTATTTCAAATGCCACTGCAAACTTGCTATTTCAATGATCTTCAAACCCCTTTGTCTTTATAAAGATAGAGATGGAAAAACGTCCTTGGTGTATTTATGAAATTTGCATATTTTCTTTGGTTTCGCATGTTTAATGCTTTTTCTGTAATATTTATTCAATGCATAGGGCAAATCATCTGTCATTCTGGATCATGTTTCTGGATTCTTTCCTTGTCATTATAGTAAAGGCTGTAGAGCCTAAAGGTTTATGGACCAAGTGTGATAGACATGAGAAAGAAAGGTGTGAGATTGTCGAGAGTGAAAAGAATGAGGAATCCATTCTTCTTCGAAATTCTTTTTGATTCATACTATTCGATTTCTCAACAGTAGATCATCTACTTTCAAATGCTAAAAATCACACATCCAAACACCACTTTGGGTCTGTTTGCTTTTTCCCCTTCCTTTAATTGAGATCTGTGAGGTCAAAAAATGTTTCTTGCGAATATGAGGTGAGGCAGAATCCTTCATTTGAAATTTTTTGTATCATTGATTATTAATTCTTGTTGTCCATTTATGTAATAATGAAGTTCAAATAGTT
This sequence comes from Dioscorea dumetorum, assembly GCA_902712375.1. NCBI lineage: Eukaryota > Viridiplantae > Streptophyta > Magnoliopsida > Dioscoreales > Dioscoreaceae > Dioscorea > Dioscorea dumetorum. The sequence goes on from CACTHL010000263.1 coordinate 13,048, forward strand.
AAAAGGTTTTTTTGTTTATTCTTTACATATTGGATGGGTGCTGGCTGGTCGGCCTCTAGTCCGTGGTGTCATAAGTGGCTTGGCAGCATAACCTATTGTAGTTTCAGATTCCACATTCACTTAAACAATTATTTTCATGTTAGTATTAAACTCTTATAAAGGGAATTCTTCCACTCATCTCTGTCAATTATTGCTATGTAATATTGTTGGTTTCATACTTGCAACATGTTCATCAAACCCAGTTCCAATTTATTTGCATGGCAGCAACATTTTCCAATTCCATAAAACTCATGAAGAACGTTCTCGATTGCATTAAAATCTTCAGTGTCCTCTGGATGGAACTCATGAAGAACATTCTCCATCGCATTAAACTCTTAGCAGTTTCCTCCCACGAGAACTAATGAAGAACATTTCTCAATTGCATTAAATTTTAGCAGTGTACCCTCCTAAGGAACTCATACTATTTGCTTCTCAATTTTTACAGCTAATGTGCAACTACTACACCTTGAGACAGGATGGTTCCAATGCATTCCCCAGGTCATGGGCTCTACAGGTCTCATCTTGTAAAAACTGAAAATATGTATGTTTCATTTGTTAGATCCAGTATCTTATATTTACTGTGCTCTCAGGGATCCATGGATAAGGAGAACTGGGCCAACCTGAGAGTGCATGAAAATGATCAAACAATTTGCCGATGTGGTCAGTTCGCTTCATGGCCTATACAGGGTCCGAGCTCACTTCTTCCTTTCAGGTTCTTTAGGCTTATTTTGATGGGCCCGACAACCGAGGGTTCAACCTCATGGAACCTTTGCATTTGCTTCATTGAATTCTATGGCTACTTCCTTTAATTGGAACATATTGCAGGGTCACTGGCTTAGAAATATCTGCATCTGATCCTTTCCGATAGAAAATAAATCAGTGGCATTTCCATTGTCAATATGTACAATTTGGCTCCACGTTCCCGTTAACAGTTGTCATTTTGGTTTTTCCTTGGTTTTTATTTTTGCTAATTTTGTGCTGTTATTTGTGTTCAATTACAAAATAATACACAGATGAGCTGCCCATTAGGATGAATTTGGCCTGTTGCTTTGAGTTTTTCTTCCTTGTTTCGTGTTTTTATTGAAGATCTAAGTGGGTCGAAACTTTTGTCTTTAAAATATATTCGATGAACTTATTTAAATGGTTGGTTTTTATCTTTGTTTCCACTGAAAACATTTGGTGTTTGTTTAACTTTCTTTCTATTTCGCATGATTTTGAGTTTGTTTTCCTTGGCTAGGGAAAAGAGTTGAGAGCGGAGATGAGGGCTTAAGAGGTAAATTGATGGATGGGTTGAAGTACCTCATTTTAATTTTATTTCTTAACCCTCTAAATTGAAGGATTAGAAAAAGTTGATAATTTTATGAATGAAAAAACCCTTCTTATAACTTTGTAATAATTAATAATATTTTTATATGTTAGAAGTGAATGCAATAAATAAATATATATATTTTTTAGTTATTTTTGTTATTACTGGAGATTTGCAGACCATCTTATTGTTATTTTATTGGATAAAATTACTCTTATTATAAGTATTTCTTTAATGTAGATGAGATTTTATAAAAATTTAAAAATATTTATATAAATATTTATGTTATTTAATCATTTTTGTTACAATAATTCATTAAAGTTATTGATTAAAATTTGTTTATTAATTAATTATTTATTATTATATAACATTTGAGATTTAGAGGTTATTTTGATAATATTAATATATAATCTTATATGATATTTTTTTTAACTTTACTTTTTTGCCTAGCAAAATGGGAGTTGTTTCATTCAATGCTTTTTTTTTTACCTTACTTTCACTTATTTTATGAACCTCGCTAGACATCATCCAAGCAAGGTCTTAGAATGTGAGTTGCATTAAGGTAGTTGTCACGGTCTCAACCGATCACCTTCGGCTGTGCGGCACTTGACATGAACCATAGCGATAGGTCAGTCTCCCTTGCAAGAACAGTTACAGAATTCCCTGTTTGTAGTACAAGCACAGCAAAATAATAAAAAGCGAGCAAAACCGAAAAACATCCGCGGTACGAGAAACACGACACATGAAACCCATTTAGAGAGAGAGAAAAACATAAACTCTTTTAGATTAAGAAATGCTTACAACCATGGCCAAAATCAACACCAAGTGGCATTGTCTCCTCTCAAAGATACATTGGACCCTATTACAAGAGCTACCCCAAATCTAAGGTTAATTGAGCCCTATACCCAAAACGGGTCTCGCGTGAATTCCTTGACTTCACTTAGCTTGCGGTGTCCTTGAAGCGACCGTAGCTTTAACCGGTCACCCTTGATCACACGGCGTGTAGCAATACCGGTCACGTGCGGTAATACCGCGTGCCATCCTCGCCCCGGCTCGGTAACGCTCCGACCACGTGCCCACTTGCATATGCATGCGTAAAACCTTGTCAAATCCGGAATCAGCTCTTGGTCTCCCGGCTTGATCAAGTGTCTCGCCCCGCCTAGACTTGCTAGATATCCAACACTCTACATGATCAAGTCTTGCAACACTTGACTCTTGGTATGGCGTGCCTGACCCACGCACTCATTGGTCATGCGCACGCCCACGGTCCCAGCGCTCGCTTCACGGTCTCGGCACATGATCATGAGGGATATTCCACCGGCTTTTGGTCATGACACAACACACGTCTCGCGCAAGCCGGCGATATCCAATCCACGCGTTTGTGTGCCCTCGTGGCTTGGCCTATGTGATAATGTACGCCCGCTGACCAAGTGTAAGGTCATCAACCCTTACAAACCACCCCTACTAGTTGAACCCGACGCCCTCGTCGGTCTCGAACTCAAGAAGTCTTCCAACAACTCCTCGAACTGCCAAAGACTAGTATCATGCTCCCAACTTGCCTTCGACATAGGCAAGTCCTTCCACTATACAAGAAAGAACACCCTGCGGTTCTTCTTGCTCTGGCCTTCTACTCTTCGGTCTAGGATCCGCTCATCCACCCTACTAAACTCCTTGCGAATAGTCGGCATAGCCCGACTCTTCTTTGCCCTCGATGGATCCGTGGGGTCCTCGTGGCGTGGTTTTAAGAAACTCACATGAAAAGTTGGATGGAGTTTCGGCCGATCGGGGAGATCCAAACAATATGCCATGTTGCCCATCCACTTGGACAATAGTGAAAGGTCCATCATAACTCGCGATTAAGCCTTTGTGTACATCCTTCCGATGTAACTTCTTCCACACCCGTGGAGGGAGCTTCAACCAAACCTTGTCCCTTACTTGGAACTCCAAAGGACGTCTCCCTTGATCTGCATACTTCTTCATTCAGCGAGCCGCCTTGGCGAGGCTATCTCAAGCACTCTCCATCATCTCTTACCGATCAATAGCAAAATGATACGCGACAGGACATTTCCCTCCTGTCCTCCACTTCGCCACATCTGAAGGAGTAATAAGTTGGTATCCGTTTGTAAGCTCAAACAGACTCTTCTCCATCGATGAAAACCGATGAAGATTATAACTAAACTGCGCCACATCAAGTAGACTTAGCAAATTCTTCTGCGAAGCCGAAACATAGTGCCGGAGATACTCTTCCAATAGAGCATTGATCCTCTCCGTCATCGGATGATTCGCTGTTGAAAACTTCAACTCTGTGCCCAATAACCCGAACAACACCGTCTAGAACCGCCCAGTAAAGCAAGCATCTCGATCACTTATGATGTCTTCCGGTACCGCAAAGTGCTTCACCACATGCTTCAAGAACAGTTCAGCAGCCACCTCCGCCAAACACACTACCGGTGCGGATATGAATACCGCATACTTCGTGAATCGGTCCACGACCGCCATCACTGTCAACATCCCTTTCACCTTAGGAAATCCGGTGATACATCCCATGGAAATTGACGCCCATGGTCTTTCCGGAATACTCAACGGCTGGAGAAGACCGGTCTCCCGTCTTCTTTCCGACTTGTCTTGTTGGCACACGAAACACGTCTTTATATATGCTTCAATGTCTTCGCCCATATCCGGCCAATAGTAATGTCCTGTGAGCAAGGCCTTCATTCACTCACGAACGGGATGTCCCACCCATGGAACATCATGATGCTCTCTAAAGAGCTCCTGTTGAATCTTCTCTCGTTTCGGCACATAGAGTTGGTTGCCCTTGGCGTAGAGAAGCCCATTCTCTACCCAGTACTTGCACATGACTCCGTTTTGGACATCTTTGATCAGCTTTCCATACTGAATGTCTGTCTTTGCTACCTCCTCAATACGACTTTGTAAGTCATTCTCTACTTGCTCCAATGCAGCCACATACTCAACCATCTGCTTGCGACTCAACGCATCAGCTACCTGGTTCTGTTGCCCCGGTTTGTGCTGCCATTCAAAGTCATATTCCTGCAAGAACTCTTGCTAACGAGCTTATCTAGCCGACAGCTTCTTTTGAGTAGCAAAGAATGTATTGGCAATATTATTTGTTTTGACAAGAAACTTGGTGCCCAGAAGGTAGACTCTTCATACCTGTAAGCAATGAACAACGGCGAGCATCTCCCGTTCATGCGCCGAGTAGCGCTGCTCCGCGTCTTCACTGTGATCTTGGTCAACGCCCGGTAGTTGATAAACGCCTAAATATACGTATTTTATACGTATTCATATGTATTATTTTGTTATCTTTTCGATGAATCGATGCCCTTTTCGGTCTAAATTTTTTTATTTCTTGTTTCAAGTACAAATGAGGCCTTGGTGAGCTCAACGTCACGAATGGCGGAGACATTGATAAGGAAATCGAGGTTTTAGAGCACCGGGGCTGTAGCGGCACTGTAGCAGCTTGAAATGCGATGATTTTGAAGAAATAGCTAAGTCTGGAAGTTCTCACGGGTAACCTCACGGCCGTGAGGTCGGCCACAAGCGATCCAGAGAGCGATGTTCTTGTAGCTTGGTGTTATTGTAGCGAGGTACTTTGCACTTTTGAGATAAAATTTCGGCAAAGTTTCTGGATGCCTCACGGGCAACCTTACGCCCGTGAGGCAGCTCGTAAGGACACTCGAACTTTCACTTTTTAAGGATTTCTAGGGCATTCTTTTGAAAGACTTTTGGCCTCCTCTTAGAGCTCCACTCACCCATCTTCAGATCTGACCAAGAAGGAGAGCTTGGAGGGCATTTCCACGGAGGAATCGGCGAGGAGAGCGAGATCTACTCCCATGGTTTGCGATTAGGAGGTTGAAGACGAGGGGAAGCCACCACTTCTAGTGGTGTCTTTGGAAGCTTCTTCGACTTTTATTTTTGGAGGGAGTGTTCTTATGTTTGGTTTAGTTGTTTTCATGCTTTTATTTATGTATTTTGAAATTATGAGCAACTAAAACCCCAAGGTTACCGGATGTAGGTGAACCTTGGGGTGAACTCGTGATGTTTGGATGATTTGGTTTAATTAATGCTTGTTGGTTTGTTTGTGATCCTTCTTTGGTGTTTTTGAATGCTTGGGTATGCATGAGAACTCTGTGTATCCATATTTAGCCAATACTAGGTTGCATGACCATTGCCCTAGCGTTAAACTCACCAAGCTTGGAAGGGATACACGTATAAATGCCCCGTGACCATCAGGTATTTGTGCCCCTCCAATTCTAGGGTTAAGTACTCACTTGTATTACAACCCTAACTTGAGAAAACCACCTTGCCCATTGCAATCGTAGGAGGATTTGAACGGGCAGAGCCAGTATTCAATACTCGTACCGGATTAGGGGTCAATTGCCGTGACCATCGGGTTGGCCTAATCTAGGGTTTTCTCGGTCCAACAAGCCACTTGGATGTTAATCCAGCATCCTTCACACTTTAGTAACCCCGAGGGGATCCTCATCCGTGACCATCTTCTCACCCTGATTTTCCTCCCGTTTATTGCCCTTGGTATTTAGTAATTTATTTGCTTTTGTTTTACTTCTTTACTTCTTTCAGTCTTAATCTTAAGTCTGATCGGCTAGACAACATTGCAAGAAGGAAGTAAAAATAGATTCTCGGACCCTTGGGAATACGACCCACTCGTGCTTGGCAAAGTGGTTTATTACTTGACGACCCCGTGCGCTTGCGGGAGATCACCACCAGTAGTCTACACACAGTCGAAGAGAGCCATCCTACTTCTTCTGGAACAATACCGGTGCACCATACGGAGCATTTGATGGCTGAATGAAGCCACTATCAAGAAGCTCTATCAGTTGTCTCCTCAGCTCCGCTAACTCCAACGGAGACATTCGATAGGGAGCCCGGGCAGGGGGTTTGCAGCTCGGCATCAATACAATTTGGTGATCTATTGCACGCCGGGGTGGGAGTTCACGTCTTGAAACTCTGTCAAGACTTCAACGACAGCTGAGGGTAGATCACTCGCCAAATCTTCTTACACTTCTAATAAAGTAGCGACATATGTGGGTTCTCCATGTTTCAACCCTTGCACCACTTGGTGCGCAGAAAGCATTAACTTCTTCCCTTTCTTCTCCTTCGCAGCTACTCCAGCTACAAAGCATGGGTTCTCATCCATTAGAAGAAACCACCCAAATGTGGAACAACGGTGGCCTTCACAGACTTGAGGACCAGCAGGTCAATTTTCCCTTGCCATCCACCCATGTGAACGGTCACTCCAAAGATCTTCCTAGTCACCGCCAATGCCTGAGAGTTAACTGCTTTCACTCGGCTCGTGTGCGTCCCCACGCTCAGTCCCAACCGAGTGGCCACATCTTTCCTGATGAAAGTATGAGTTGGGCCTGTATCCACCATCCCTTGTATGGCCTTCCTATTAAAGCTCAGCTCCACATAGATCAGAGAATTCACCGCCCCGTCACCCTTGATAGTCTTCAAAGCACCCAACAGTTGTAAAGGACTCACTCTTGCTGGGTCCTCCCAATCGCTTTCGGGTTCATGTCTAAACACGGCCAACTTCTCGCGTTTAGGGCAATCCTTTGCCATATGTGGTCCGGTGTAGATGAAGCATCCACTCGTCTTGCCGGAACCACCTGCTGCTTTCCCATCATTCCTGGGCCTATTCCATCTAGCCTGGCCATTGGGTTTCCTCCTCTGGAACCCATCTATGGCCCTTCTCTCCACTGGCTTGTTATCTTTAGATTTGAACTTCGCCTTTTCACCCTCTCCACCGGGTAAGGTTTGTAAGTCCACCAGTGCTTCTGCTGCGATGATTGCGGAGGTAAGGTCCTTCACGCCTTGCCTTGGTACCTCGATCTGGGCCCAACTTTGGAGTCTCGTAAGGAAGTTAAACAACTTGTCCTCCTCGGACATGTCCCTGATATCCAGCATCAAGAATGAAAACTCCTTCACATACTCCCGGACAGTGCTTGTCTGGCGTAACTTCTTCAGATTAGAACGAGTTATCCAAGCAGTGTTGCCAGGCAAGAATTGCTCTCGAAATTCCTTCTTCAACTCGACCCACGAGTTCCAACTAGTCCGACTCGCCTGAGCGTCTTGAAGCTTTACACTCTCCACTTAAAAGCTCTTTCCCCAAAGATTTTTCCTCCTCTTTTCAACATTAAAAAGAACCTTAACTAATATCCTAAACACGAAAAACACCCGACGAAAATTTAAACCCACAACTTCTACACAAGAAACAGAAACACAAAAGAAGCGAAAAAAGGTCGAATTTCCACAACCTACCAATCCTTAAAGAAATTTTGGCCTCGAAAGTTTGGCATACCTCAAGATTCAAACAAAAGGGAATATTTGCTCTTCATCGCTTCCTCGGGTTCCCAAGGTACCTCTTCAACTACATCATTTCTAAAATGCACTTTAACCATAGGAATAATCTTTCTCCGAAGAGTTTTCACTTGAGAATCAAGGATCTCTACCGGATGCACTTCAAACTTCAAATCTTCTCTTAACTCTACCAGTGAAGCTTCAAGAGAATGAGAAGGGTCGGGGTTATACTTCTTCAACATGGAAACATGAAACACATTATGAATCTTCTCCAATTCAGGTGGTAATTCTAATCGATAAGCTACCGGTCCAATCCTCTTAAGAATTACAAATGGTCCTAGAAATCGGGGATTCAACTTTCCCCAACCTCGAAACCGAATTACCTCTTTCCAAGGAGAGATCTTCAAGAATACTTTATCCCTAACCTGAAACTCCAAAAATCTTCTACAATTATCCGCATAGCTCTTTTGCTTGTCTTGAGCTGCTTTCAATCTACCTCTAATCACATCTACTTTGTCAACCGTTCGATCAATCAACTCCACACTTTGAAGTTTTCTTTCTCCCACTTCATCCCAACAAAGTGGAGTTCTACACTTCCTTCCATACAAAGCCTCATATGGAGCTTACCAATGCTTGCTTGGAAGCTATTATTATAGGCAAACTCCACTAATGCCAAATGTCGCTCCCAACTCCCTTGGAAATCTATCACACAAGCCCTCAACATGTCCTCGAGGGTCTGAATAGTCCTCTAAGACTAACGATTTGTTTGAGGATGATAAGCAGTACTGAACTTCAAAGTCGTACCCAAAGCCTCCTGAAACCTAGGAAAAAAACGGGAAGTACATCTGGGGTCTCGATCTGAAACTATCGAAGTTGGCACCCCATGCAACCTTACTATCTCATCAATGTACAACTTTGCCAATTTCTCCAAAGAGTACTTAGTATGCACTGCTAAGAAATGTGCCGACTTTGTAAGTCTATCCACTATCACCCACATCTCCATCGCCGCCTGGGCGGGAGGGTAGTTAAAGGCACGATCGTCAGGTGACAGCTTCTGTTCATGCTCTGGAAGTTCGGGGTACTGGTCCAACTCCTGAGGCACTTGAAGCTTTCAGGGCTCATTGGGCTACCAAGGGATGGCGCCCTACCTATCAGGAGTACCATGACTTTCTGGAGTATTGGAGCGCGTTTGGGGGTCAGGCTAAGGCAGACCCAAGGAATACCCCAACACCTCTAGTGGCCGTAGTTCAGTATGCGCCAGTAGAGGCTGGTGGATCTAGTCAAGCCTTGGCTTTATCTAAACTTCTGAAGGAAGCCTGGTGATACGCCCCTTGCATAACCTCAAGTGCACGGGTCGTATAAGTAGTAAAATGTACCCTTAGGGTCGGGTAGTCGTATCCACTCGGACTGGTGTAGCTTCTAATACTATCGTTCTGCTTAATATCTAATCAAGTAAAGAAGATGGATTTGACTCTAGGTTGGATTAAAGGAGATTGAGGAAAGGAAATGGACGAAGGTAAATGTAAGGATTCGCTCGATGGAGGAGATGGGAACCCGGGGTTGGATTCCTGACGTTCACTAACTTACACTCTCTCAGAATTTATCAGAGATGTCTTCAGTTCTAAATCCAGTTATGCTATATGAATGAGGCTTACAGTGCTGTTGAGCCCTAAGTTGTGATCTTACTTCTTGCAACTATCAATAATTGATTCACAAGCTAAGAAAAGAAAACCAAACTTCCAAGCATTCAACCACTAAACAACATTCAAGATAACCAATAACTGAGATTTATTGCAAAGAACAAGACATTCATAAATGCTGCAAGAAAAGTACTCAAGTTCAAGCTAAAACGTCAAACAAGACCATCCCGGGGCTCCCTTACGAGTTTAGCCCCTCATGACATTAAACAACAAGGTAATTGCCAAAGAAATTAAAATACAAAAAGTTGAAATGTCCTACCGATCCGCCTACCATACGCGCCACATTCCCTTAGTGAAGATGAGGACGGTGCCCCAAAGCTCTCCCTTTCTTCCTCCTTTAGTTCACCCTTCAAAAGTCCCCGAAAAACCTAGCTTTCGAACGTTTTAATGTTTTCCCGATGTGAGCACGGGGGTGTTAAAGCCGTGCTTCATGCCATGCAGATTACGGCCAAATAAAACTCCACGAAACTCAAATTCCGATGAATCCGCACGGGGTACAACACGGGCGTGCTTAGGCCGTGCTGATGGGTTGCACGACCGTGCTCGGCCGAACTCGCATCGTGCCGACTTTGGCTAAATTCTTCTCGCAATCCGCACGGGGGTACAACACGGGCATTCTTAGGCCGTGTTGAGTTTGATGAAATTTCTTCTAACTCATTTAGCTTCTAAAATCATTCCAAAACACTTCTTCTTGCTTCGGGACTTTGATATCTGCATGGGAAACTAAGAATACCTCAAATAGCACTACACTTGGAGAATTAAAGCCGATAAATTCAACAATTATAAGAGTAAGATATAATATATATATATATATATATATATATGAAATGCAATCAAATCCATCTTCTTGGGCCCCATCTCCTCCATCGAGCGAATCCTTACATTTACCTTCGTGCATTTCCGTTCCTCAATCTCCTTTAATCCAACCTAGAGTCAAATCCATCTTCTTTACTTGATTAGATATTAAGCAGAACAATAGTATTAGAAACTACACCAGTCCCATTGGATACGACTACCCGACCCTAAGGGTACATTTTACTACTTATACGACCCGTGCACTTGCGGTTACGCAAGGGGAGTATCAATTTTTTGGCGCCGTTGCCGGGGACTGGCAACTTCTAAGAAATCGGACAGTTTTAGTACTCTAATTGTTTCTTTTTTATTTGAGTTTTCATTTCTTTTGTTCTTGTTTTGCTCATTTTCTTTTATTAGTTTTCGTTAGTATTTGTGTTCTATTTAAACTGTTTACTATTTTCTTTGCTTCAAGCTTAAAAGTTCATATCTCATTTTCTCTTTTGGGTTTTATGCAGGCGTAGTGCATGACCCGAAGGAATTCTTCCCAGCTAGGATCTCTAGTTCCCGACATCGAACGGACATTTCATCGGAGAAAGCGGATTATTAATTGTTCCAAAGAAAAGTACTCAAGTTCAAGCTAAAACGTCAGACAAGACCACCCCGGGGCTCCGTTAAGAGTTTAGCCCCTCATGACGTTAAACCACAAGGTAATTGCCAAAGAAATTAAAATACAAGATGTTGAAGACTCCCTAATTCATCCTTGCAGCTGTCAGAGGCTCAATGATATCGTGGAATCTCCTCCTTATCGGCCTACCATATGCGCCACATTCCCTTGGTGAAGATGAGGGCGGTGCAACAAAGCTCTCCCTTTCTTCCTCCTTTACTTCGCCCTCCAAAAGTCCCCCAAAAACGTAAGTTTCTAGCATTTTAATGTTTTCCCGATCTGAGCATGGGTGTGTTGAAGCGTGCTTCATGCCGTGCAGATTATGGCCAAATAAACTCATGAAACTCAAATTCCAAGTAATTTGCACGGGGTACAACACGTGCGTTCTTAGGGCCGTGCTTGATGGGTTGCACAACCGTGCTTAGCGAACTCGGATCGTGCCGACTTTGGCTGAATTCTCCTCGCAATCTGCCATTGGGTACAACACGGGCGTGCTTAGGCCGTGTTGAGTTTGATGAGGTTTCTTCTAAGTCCTTTAGCTTCTAAAATCATTCCAAAACACTTCTTCTTGCTTCAGGACTTTGATATCTGCATGGGAAACTAAGAATACCTTAAATAGCACTACACTTGGAGAATTAAAGCCGATAAATTCAACAATTATGAGAGTAAGATATAAAATATATATATATGAAATGCAACCTAATCCAACCTAGAGTCAAATCCATCTTCTTGGGCCCCATCTCCTCCATCGAGCGAATCCTTACATTTACCTTCGTGCATTTCCTTTCCTCAATCTCCTTTAATTCAACCTAGAGTCAAATCCATCTTCTTTACTTGATTAGATATTAAGCAGAACGATAGTATTAGAAGCTACACCAGTCCCAGTGGATATGACTACCCGACCCTAAAGGTACATTTTACTACTTATACGACCCGTGCACTTGCGGTTACGCAAGGGGCGTATCAAGTTTTGGCGCCGTTGCCGGGGACTGGCAACTTCTAAGAAATCGAGCGGTTTTAGTACTCTAATCGTTTCTTTTTGCTTTGAGTTTTCATTTCTTTTGTTCTTGTTTTGCTCGTTTTCTTTTATTAGTTTTCGTTAGTATTTGTGTTATGTTTAAACTGTTTACTATTTGCTTTGCTTCAAGCTTAAAATTTCATATCTCATTTTCTCTTTTCATTTTTGCGCAGGTGTAGTGTATGACCCAAGGGAATTCTTCCCAGCTAGCATCTCCAAATCCCGACATCGAACGGAGATTTCATCGGAGACAGACGGCAAATTAATTTAAGGGAAACCGGGTCGGTGGAAGTGAGTATAGAGGTGAACCAAGAGGAAAATATTGCTTTGGAAATCGGAGAAGTATTTCAGACTATGCCCGGCCTAATCTAGAGGGATCCGGGTCTAGTATTGTGCGACCCCCGATTGCGGCCAACAACTTCGAGCTGAAGCCCAACTTCAATCAAATGGTGCAACAAATGTGCTAATTTGATGGTTTTCAAGATTAGGACCCATATGCTCATCTTGCAACTTTTCTGGAGATTTCTGATACTTTCAAGGCGAATAATGTGTCCGAGGATGCGGTTCGCCTTCGATTGCTCCCGTTTTTACGTGCGAGGAAGGGCCAAGCAATAACTAAGTTCCTTGCTGGGGGGTTCTTTTACAAATTGGGAACAGCTAGCCGAGAAGTTCTTGACCCGCTGTTTTCAACCGGCCAAAATCACCAAGCGCCGAAGTGAGATTTCCTCATTCCAATAAGCAGAATCTGAGACCTTGTACGATACTTGGGAACGGTATAAGGACCTGTTGAGAAAGTGCCCCCAACATGGAATAGTGGAGTGGATGCAAATCCAAATATTTTACAATGGGTTGAATGTGGCCACCAAGCAGATGTTAGATGCAGCAGCAGGAGGCTCCTTGTGTAGTAAGAGACCCGATGAGGCACAGACTCTGATTGAAAATATGGCCTCCAATGGGTATCAGTGGAGCTCTGAAAGGAACAAGCCCGTGAAAACAGCCGGGCTTTATGAGGTTGATGTGCTCACCATCTTAGCGGCACAGGTCGAAGCTATTTCCAAGAGATTGGACACAATGCAAATTTAGTCTTCGACGCAAAATGGGAATAATGACAGTTGGACAAGCCAAGCTGGTTCCAGTTACTCATCTGAAGGGGTTCAGGTGACCGAACAAGTGGATTTCATAGGTCAAAATCAACGGTATGCAAACAACCCCTATTGTAGCACATACAATCTGGGGTGGAGGAATCACCCCAATTTTTCTTGGAAAGACCAAAATCAGGGGCAGTAGCTCCCCCAGCAGCAATAGCAACAACAGCAGCAACAGACATAGCCTCAATTTTGAGGCCTTCAACACCAGAGCAAAAGGGACCCTCTATTGAGGCCCTCCTTGTCCAGTACATCCAAGCCAATGATGCCCGAATCACAGGGCATGAAGAGATGATGAGGAACCAACAGGCCTCTTTACAGAATCTTGAGCGTCAGGTCGCACAGATTGCCAAGACACTTGCTGAACGACCCCCGGGTGCTGTACCTAGCAATACTGAAGTCAACCCTCGAGAGTCCCTCATGGCAGTCACTTTGAGAAGTGGCAAGGAACTCGAGTTCGTACCTCCACAAGCACAACAAGAATCTCAGTGTGAATCAGAGGTGGAAGTGCTGGAGAGAGATCCAGGGTCAAGCTCGAGCGCAAGGGAAAAGTCGAAGGGTAAGGAGAAAGACCCGGTGACAGAATACAAGCCCACTTTGCCTTATCCAGCAAAACTCAAGAAGGACCAACAAGAGGCACAGTCCAAGAAGTTTCTGGAGATGTTCAAGACATTGCACATCAATGTGCCCTTTGTGGAAGCTCTCTCCCAGATGCCGAAGTATGCCAAGTTCCTCAAGGAATTGTTGACTAATAAGAGGAAGTTAGAAGTAGTATCGACGGTCACTTTGAGTGAAGAATGTTCTGCTATCATATCAAATAAAATTCCCAAGAAGGAGAAAGATCTGGGAGGATTCATCATTCCATGCACAATTGGGGGAATGATGGATGAAAAGGCATTGGCTGATTTAGGAGTGAGCATAAATTTCATGCCTTTAAAAATTTTTCAGAAGTTGGGACTAGGGGAGCTCAAGCCGACACAAATGACGCTCCAACTTGGTGATCACTCCACTCGCCAACCCTTGGGAATTGTGGAAGACATTTTGGTGAAGGTGGACAAGTTCATATTCCCCGTAGATTTTGTTATCCTGGATTTGGATGATCGGGCTGAGGTTCCTCTGATTTTTGGACGACCATTCTTAGCCACTTCGCAAGCAATTATTGATGTAAAGGATGGCCGACTGATATTAAGAGTGGGGGATGAGGAAGTAGTATTCTGGCTAAAGGAAGCTATGAGACACCCCATGGCATTTGATGATTCTTGTTATTTTCTTGATGCTACTGATTATGCGATTCGTGATTGTGTGTAGGAAATGTGGAAAAAGGATTAACTTACTGATCTGTTAGGGGAGAAACCTCCGGGTGAATAACTCATAGACCAGGTGGAAGACGTCGCTGGTAAAGCAGCAGCGAATGCCAAGAAAAGGAAAAAGAAAGTATCTAAGGCCCAGACATGGTGGCAGAAGGTAGAGGAGAGAAAAAAAAACAACAAGCCTCTACCCGGAAGCATAACCCTGCTAATGTCCTCAGTGTTGGTGAGGCATTTTTGATTAATTCATTATCTCCCTTCATGGAATGTTGTTCTGCAGGGCACCAAGAAAGAAGGTATGTTTTTGAGCCTTCATGAGATGAGACTAGATCCGTCAAGCTAGTGATGTTAAACGAGCGCTTATCGGGAGGCAACCCGATTGACTTCATTTCTTTTTATTCCGTCATTGTGGTTGTTTTGTTTTGTATTTTTGAGTTTTTGTCGTGTTTCGAATCGAGTCCGCCGTGTTTTCCTTTATTTTGGAAGGTTTCAGGCTCAACACGGGCATAACACCCCCGTGTTGATTGTGGTGCAATTTACAGGTTTTCGAAGTTCTATTTCTCCTTGGCAGCACGGGGACAAGCACGGTCGTGCTGAGGCCGTGCTGAATCCTTTAGCACGCTGCCCATGCACGCGGCACGGACGTGCCGCGTTCTTCATTTCTGTTGATTTTGTTAGCACGGGCACAACACGGCCGTGTTAAGGGCGTGTTCGGGGCGACGGTTCGTTTCCTGCGAGTTTTTTCTTTTAAGCACGGCCGTTCACGCCCCTTTTTCTCTTCACCTGCGAATTTTATCTCTGGTACTCTTGATTTCCTTGAGTTTTTCGCGATTATTTGCTCGATCATCAAGCTTTATTGGCGTTCCCTCGCTTGTACTTCTTCTTCTCAAACGATTTGGTCAGTCGACAAACCCTTGATTCTTGTTTCGTTTCAAAATCTTTGATTTTAGGCCTTTATTCATTTTTAAACTTTTAACTTAGGCTTTAGAGGCATCCAGGGTGACTTTTGATTAGTTTAAACATCTTTGTACCGTTGATTTTTGGGTTAGAAGCCGTCGGAGACGACGCAGGACTTTATCAACACGGGCGTGCTCACGTAAGCATGGCCGTGCTCCGAAATAAGATCTGAAATTGCGAGAAAGGACGCTCGTGCTTGATTAGCATGACCGTGCTCGTTTATAAATCCTTTTTTGATCAACACGGGTGTCCAAAATTTCAGCACGCTCGTGCTTCACTGCTATTCTTAATTGTTTCTATTTTCTTTTAGCAGATCATGCCGAGGAAGGCCATTGCATCACGCTCTTCCTGGAAAAGGCCCAGGGGGGAGTCTTCTACCCCCGCCGCTCCGGCCGAGCCTACTTTTGGCGCCCCCGTTCACCAGAAGCGCCACGACCGTTTGAGCGCTAAGAGGTTTGGCGAGATGCGGATTATTGACTGGGAGGTTCTCCGCGAGGTGGGCCTGGAGGCCGACGTGCGCCGATACCTCGGCGAGGGCGCATGGACGCGGCTACTAGCCATCATTGACCCCGCTTACCGGGAGCTATCTTTGGAGGTTCTCGCGACCTTCGAGATGCTCCGAGGGCCCGTCAGCTACCACCGTGCCGGCATAGTCCAGTTCCATGAATTTGGCGAGCTACACCGCATGAGTCTGACGGAGTTCTCCGTCAAACTGGCCTGTAAGATGAGGAGTTTACCAGGACTCCGGCGTACTATGCCCTCCTCGTCGCTCGACCACACGGTGAGTCCCAGGAGGTGTGTTGGCAGCGTTTGAGCACGGACCGGGCGTACGGCCCTCGCCGGTCCAAGGCTTCGTCCCTTCGTCTCCCAGCCCTCTGGTACATTCATTTTATACTCAGTCATTCGATCACAGGGCGGGGAGACAACACAAGAGTTATTAGTCACCGCGACTTCGACTTCCAGTTAAGCATGTTGGATGGGTTCCAGCTGCACCTCGGCTACGAGGTGGCCTTCAGCATCTAGCATCAGGGACAGGATTCCAGAGTGGGCGCGATCTTTTGTGGGTCCTACATCACACGCCTGATCCACGGGATGGGCCTCCAGGCAGGCACTCGTGCGATGAGGATGGTGGGTGTAGTGTTGCGTGTCTCTGTGGACACGCTCCAAGCGATGGGGATGCTGCGCTCAACCCACACCTCTTGATAAACGTCTAAAAGTACGTATTTTACATGTATGTGTTGTGTATTATTTTCATATTCTATTGTTGAATCTATGCCCTTTTAGGTCTAAATTGCTTTGTCTTTGTATTTCAGGCCAGCCAGAAGCGTTTTCGAGACAGGATACTGTAGAATTTCACTGTAGCAGTTACTGTAGCTCATCGCGGACTTCTTGGCAGAAAAGCAGAAATCCCGAGGGGTCAGCATACCGGCTGTATGCTGACCCGTTTATCCATTGGGATTTGGGGTTTTAAGGGCGATCTAGGGCATTTATTTGTGAACTTTTTCATCTTCTTGAGGAGAGTTTTGGGGGAGAAAGAAGGCTAGGGTTTGGACATCACTTCCACACCATTTTGGAGGGCAAAAGGAGAGGAAATACTGGCTTTCTTAGGTGGGGAGAGCAAGATCTTGGAGGATCTACTTCAAAAGCTTCATTGTTTGGAGGTTGAAGACAACGGGAAGCCACCCCTTCGAGTGGCGACTTCGGAAGGTTTTCTCCGGGGATTCAAGCGGCATTCGGCCTTCACCATTTGAGGGAGTGTTCCTCATGTTTATTTTAGTTATTTGCATGGTTTGTTTGGTGGATTTGTGGAACATGAACAACTAAACCCCAAGGTCACCGGATGTAGGTGAACCTTGGGGGCAAAACTTGTGATGTTTTGGATTATTTGAGTTATCTATTGTATGATTGGCTTGTTGTGATCCTTGTTTGGTATTCTTGATTGTTTTGGTACATGTGCTTAATTGATGTATCAAATTCTTGGTAGCACTTTGTAGCATGACCATTGCCGTAGTGCTAGACTCTACCAAACGTGGAAGGGACTATTGTATAAATACGCCGTGACCATCGGGTATTTGTACCCCTCCATTTCTAGGGTTGAAAACTAACTAGTGTTTCCACCCTAACTTGAGGAAACCATCATTCTCCTTGCAACCGTGTGGGAGGTTGAGTGGAAGAAATTGATAAGTGCTTGCATGTATATATTTTTGGAAATGTTTTCCACGTATGAGCATCACATTTCTCAGGTTTTATCGCTAATTTCGTGTGCTTTGGTGTTCTTTCATGCAGTTAGGGTTGTGAAGACATGGTACGTGAATAAAGGCAAGATTAGGTCATAATGGTGCCAAGTGGAGCTCTTTTCTGCAAATACGAAGTTCAAGACACAAATCGGGTTCCAACGAGGTTGTATGTGCCAACTTCTAAAGACTTCAAGACAATTCTTGTAGAAGGACACGAAGGCAGTCATGCTCGCTTGTTCCGATTTGTTCGAAGATTTCAAAAGCTCCTCAAGGTTTTCTCATCATCAAAAAATGCCACATGACCTTTCACATGGGCGTGTGTCTGTCCGTGTGACCTCAAGAGAAGAAACGGGCGAAATCGGGGACTAATACGAAGTTTTCCACAGGGCAGAAACTCCACATGGGCGTGTGGAATTTCCACATGGCCGTGTGGCTCATCCACACGCCCGTGTGGATCCTCGAGATGGCCAATTATAAAGCCGTTCTGAGGCGTTATTTGGGGGATCGTTTTCCAAACTTGAGAGGGAGTGACGGCTAGGGTTCAGGAGGTTTTTGCTACACTTTGGGGGTGCTTCTTCACCGATTTCATCATCAATTCTTTCCAAGGAGAGCTATTGGGGGAGCCTTCGACGACTCGATTCGACGAGGTGTGCCCTAGGCTTGGGGGAAGGAGTTCTTTGGAGAAGAAGGAGAAGCCCTCATAGTCTATCAACACAAAGCTTAAGGGGGTTTTCTTTATGGATTTCTTGCACTTATCTTCATTTATTTTGATGAACTTGTATTGCTCCATGGAGGGCTAAACCCCTAGTGGGTACTTGGACTTGTAAACCTTAAGTTTCCTATGTTTCATTGACTTTAATGCTTTTATTCAATTTGAGATTAAATTTGAGTTTCAATCTTGTGTGCTTAATTGTTTCTCCCTTAGAGTGACACTAGGGTTGAGGGCTAATCCAGTCATCCTTTTGACGAGTGACCATCACCATTAGGATTAGATTAACCAAGATTGAAGAGGGTCGAGAGGGTGAGTTGAGAGGTAGCGACACGTCCCCTTTCCCCTCCGGTGTGGTTTTCCCTACCTTCTTATTCCAAGTATTACCTTCGATCTCAAAGAGAGTTAGGCGTTGAGAGAGGCCTTTCCGCAGGGACTTATTTGTGATTAGAGATCTTTTGCCTGGACCAAAGGGATTGATCTATAGTTGGGAATAGGGTTTACCACTTGGAATCCCTAGAGCATAGCGCAGTCATACGTGGTGTGAGGTGTCAAGAGTCTTCTCTCCTCCGGTACCTTGTAGGGGACTAGTCAAGGTTGACCTTAGATTTACGACCTTGTATCTTTGGATTCCACGACTCTTGAAATCTCTATTGAATAAGAGTACTTGAAGTCTTGCAGCTGAAACAAGGATTCTAGGGGCAACATTGTCCGAGTACCCCATCTTCTTATTGATCTATTTCTACACCCTAGCTTTCATTTTCAGCACTTTATTTCTATTTCTTTCTTATTCTATTTTCTTTCACAACAACAATTGGTTTATCTTTTGCTACTTAACAAAGTGTGCTAGTTCTTACGTCTACTCCCTGTGGATTCGACTACCCACCCGTTTGGGTACTTTATTACTTCGACACCCGTGCACTTGCGGAGTACACACGCAAGGGTGTGTCATCTCCCCAACGAAGAAAGCTTGGATTTCCTCTCCTTTTGCCCTCCTAAATCGTGTGGAAGTGATCTCCAAACCCTAGCCTCCCTTCTCCCCCAAAGATGATCCAAAAAGTTCACCCAAAAGTTCTCTCAAAAGGTGCCCTAAAAAGCCTTTAAACACCCAAATCCCGGTGGGTAAACGGGTCAGCATACTGCCGGTATGCTAACCCCTCGGGATTTCTACTTTTCTGCCGAGAAGTCTGTGATGAGCTACAGTAACTGCTACATTGACTGCTACAGTACTACGCTACAGTATCCCGTCACGAAAACGCTGTTTTGATGTCGAATTCGTTCCCCATCTCGTCGTAGAGTCCCCAGGGCTTCTGATTGGCCTGAAATACAAAGATAAAGCAATTTAGACCTAAAGGGCATAGATTCATCAATAAAATGTGAAAATAATACACAACACATACATGCAAAATACGTACTTTTAGACGTTTATCAAACATCCCCACACCTAAGCGTTTGCTTGTCCCCAAGCAAACAAATATGAAGAACAAGGGAAAGAAGATAAACGGCTAAAAATACGACCTCAGGCTTAAAATTAAAGAACTCCACAAGCACAAATAGACAGGAATCAAGAAGTGAGTTGTTCAATGAATAATGAGGTGATATTAGCTCTGGTTCATCCACAGTGCCCTATGTGTGTGTGTGCTAACTCCCACCTTGACCTCCACACCCCGGATTACCCCAGGATGACCATTCACCCCACATATAATGAAGATGGCATTAGAGTGCTAAAGACCTCCTCAATGCTCAATTAAAGTCCTTTGGTTCCAAAATACAACTCCAACTCTTAAGTGACCATAAAACAGGTTCAAGGGATCACAATGGAAACGTTATTTCTTTCACACACAAATATACACAAATTCTTTCTTTTCTGGGTTCGCCTAACATAGACTGCACAAAAATCTTTCAGATGGATGCACATGCTGGCCAGGCACAAGAGCCACCCTCTTAATCGATTACAGTCTACATATACGCATTCATGCTTAAAAAGCAGAGGAATACTGACATATACCTCTTTTTTTTTTTTTTTTAAGATCCCTGAAAAACTACCTGCTAAAAACTTCACTAAAGGTTAGAGAAAACAACAAAGGAACTTAAAAGCTTTTAAAAGTGCATTGAAGAAAGAATTTAACAAATTAAGGCCAAAGCCATTAAGATGGGTTGGTTAGAGTGTACAAGGTGAAAGTGATCGTGAGAATGTATACAGGTGCACTAAAGATGAAACAAAACTACATTAAGATGGGTTGGTTCGAGAATTGCAGCTTGAACAGTGATGGTAACTCAGAAGAAATGGAGGAGATTGAGGAGCGTGACCTTAGAAATTATGGAAGGGTAAAGTCATCAATTGAAGAACCTCCAAAGCTAGAATTGAAGCCCCTCCATGATCATCTAGAATACGCTTTCCTGGGGGAAGAATCTACACTCCCTGTTGTCATTGCCTCGGATTTAACAAGGGAACATAAGGACCAACTCTTGAGCATGCTGAGGAGGCACAAAAAGGCAATTGCGTGGAAGATTTCTGACATTCGAGGAATCAGCCCATCTTTTTGTACACACAAAATACTTATAGAGGATAATCACAAACCCTCAGCAATTCCCCAATGAAGACTCAATCCCAACATGAAGGAGGTTGTGAAGAATGAAGTCATAAAGTTGCTTGATGCGGGCATTATCTACCCTATCTCCGATATTGCTTGGGTGAGCCCAGTGCAAGTGGTGCCAAAGAAAGGAGGAATGACAGTCATCACTAATGAAAAAAATGATCTTGTTCCCACAAGAACAGTCACAGGTTGGAGAGTCTGTATCGATTATAGGAAACTTAATGATGCTACAAGGAAGGATCATTTCCCTTTACCTTTCATTGACCAGATGCTTGACAGACTCGCGGGACATTCTTACTACTGTTTCTTGGACGGCCTTTCTGGATACTTTCAGATTCCTATTGCCCCAGAAGATCAGGAGAAGACTACTTTCACATGCCCCTACGGGACATTTGCGTATCGTCGAATGCCCTTTGGACTTTGTAATGCACCGGCTACATTCCAAAGATGTATGTTAGCAATCTTCGAAGACATGGTGGAAGATATCATGGAGGTGTTTATGGATGATTTTTCGGTCTACGGGGATTCATTTGAGTTATGCCTTAAAAACCTTGAACGGGTCTTAAAAAGGTGTGAGGAGACTAATTTAGTCCTCAGTTGGGAGAAATGCCATTTTATGGTCCAGGAGGGCATAGTACTCGGGCATAAGATTTCAAGGAGGGGAATTGAAGTAGACAGAGCGAAAGTCTCCACCATCGAAAAACTACCCTCTCCAAGTTCAGTGAAGGCAATCAGAAGTTTTCTGGGACATGCAGGGTTTTATAGAAGGTTCGTCAAAGACTTTTCTGCAATCGCCCGACCACTGACAAAGATCTTGGAAAAAGATGCTCGTTTTGAGTTTAATGAAGATTGCATGAATGCTTTCCTCTGCTTGAAAAGGAAACTTGTTGAAGCACCAATAGTGGTCTCTCCGGACTGGAATTTACCTTTCGAAGTGATGTGTGATGCAAGCGACTATGCAGTGGGTGCAGTATTAGGACAAAGACGGGATAAACACTTTCATCCTATTTATTACGCAAGCAAGACTTTGAATGACGCACAGGAGAACTACACTACCACGGAGAAAGAATTGCTAGCGGTAGTCTTTTCTTTTGATAAATTTCGATCATATTTGGTGCTATCCAAGGTAATTGTTTATACTGATCATTCTGCACTCAAATACCTGCTGAATAAATCAGATGCCAAGCCTCGGCTGATCCATTGGGTGCTTCTACTACAAGAGTTTGATCTAGAGATAAGGGATAAAAAGGGGGCAGAAAATTTGGCAGCTGATCATTTATCACGCCTTGAAGGGCCTAATGATGAGGAGTTGAAGAGAGAAGGGATAAACGACACATTCCCTGTGGAACAATTATGTAGTATTCAAACAGTGACAGATGATGAGACTCCGTGGTTCGCTGACATTGCCAACTATCTAGCAGCAAAAATCATGCCTAATTGGTTCACTTATCAATAAAGAAAAATTTTTTTTGCCGATTTGAAGCACTATATCTGGGAGGATCCTTATTTGTTTAGAGTTTGCTCTGATCAAATCGTGAGGAGATGTGTTTCATTAGAAGAAGGGCATGGCATCTTTCATCATTGTCATTCGGGCCCGATAGGGGGGCACTACAGTGGGAACAGAACGGCTAAAAAGGTTCTCGATGCTGGATTTTACTGGCCGACAATTTTTCAAGATGCTCAAACATTTGTACAACACTGTGATAAGTGCCAAAGAGCCGGTAACATCTCAAAAAGAGATGAAAGGCCGCAAACGTGGAATCAGGTTTGCGAGATATTTGATGTTTGGGGGATAGATTTCATGGGACCATTTCCTAGTTCTCAAGGTAACAAATTTATCCTTGTGGCAGTGGATTATGTCTCCAAATGGGTGGAGGCACAAGCACTTCCATCTTGCGATACAAGGGTCGTGGTGAAATTCCTCAAGAAATTGTTCTCGCGATTCGGTACCCCAAGGGCAATCATTAGTGACCGGGGCACTCACTTTTGTAACTTCCAACTTGAAAAATTTTTGAAACGATATGGGGTATCACATAGAATCTCAACTGCATACCATCGCAAAACGAGTGGTCAAGTCGAGGTGTCTAATAGGGAATTGAAAAGAATCTTGGAAAAAACGGTGAGTCATCATAGGAAGGACTGGGCAGATCAACTTAATGATGCACTCCGGGCATACGAGAACAACGGTTAAGACACCTTTTGGATCAACTCCGTATAGGTTGGTCTATGGGAAGGCTTGTCACTTGCCCGTCGAATTGGAGCATAAAGCTTATTCTGCCATAAAGCAATTGAATTTTGACCCCCATCTAATAGGCCACAAGAGAAAATTCCAGTTAAATGAACTAGATGAATGGAGATCGGTGGCGTATGAGAGTTCAGTACAGTATAAAGAGAAGACAAAGGAATACCATGACCGACACATTAAACAATCTAAACACTTTCAAATCGGGGACCAAGTGTTAGTTTTTTACTCTCGATTGAAACTTTTTCCGGGAAAACTGAAATCAAGATGGTATGGGCCATTGTCAGTCTCACAAGTGTTTCCTCACGGGGCCGTTGAGGTTCACCATCCAACAAAAGGTACTTTTAAAGTCAATGGCTATCGTTTGAAACACTATTTTCCGAGCGGCAACCCGATTCCAAAGGTTAGAGGTAACTTCCTTCCATTTGTTCCACCATGAGATTTTTAGGTAATGCACGTCAAGCTAATGACGTTAAAAAAGCACTTCTTGGGAGGCAAACCAAGTTCCTTTCATTTCCCGTATTCATTTGCTTATTCGTGTTGTCTTATTTTACTTATGTTTTTAGTAGTGGTTCGTGTGTAGTTGTGCTTTTCGTCGTTTTTCTTGATTCTTTCGCCTTTGTGTTAACTTGTTTGTCATGTGGTTTTTGAAGAATTCTTGTTCTAGATGCATGCATGTTGATGTTTTGAGAGTTTAAATGATGTTTCCGGCCATATTTTTCAAGGTTTCATCGATGGTTAATGTGTACAAAGTGTGGAGAACAAAGTGTGCAACCAGAAAAATCCCGAGGACCATCCTTGAGGCCGCAAGGATGCTCCTCGCGATTTTTCCCGAGAATCTTGAGGACCATCCTTGCGGCCGCAAGGATGGTCGGCGAGACCACCCGAAGAAGCATTAAAAGGGCAGGTTTTGGGGCTTAAACTATTCACTCTTCTTCCCCATTCCTCTAACCGGTTCTACCTCATTTCTCCACCATTTTTCTTCATTCTTTTTGCTCTAGTTTGCTCTCCTCCTCCTCTTTTCCATCTTGGTGACAAAAATTTTGAGTTTGAGCAAGCTTTTGGCCGGATCTAGCACTTGGATTCACTCACCTTACTGTAGGGCAAGAGATGCCAATCAAGAAACTAGCTTCCAAGAGACCTAGGAGGGAACCTTCCCCTCCAGTCCATGAACCCTAATTTTCCAAGGAAGAACATAAGAAGCGTTTTGCACTCTTATCACGAAAAGGGTTCGGCACGGTGAGGAACATCGATTGGGAAGCTTTGAGAACTTTGGGATTAGATGGCACGGTGTTGGAGCTCATTTCACATCATAGTTGAGATAAATTACTTTTGATTGAAGAAGTCACCTTGGAAGTCCTTAGCTCCATAGAGATGGTCAAGGAATGCCCGTTCACTACTTGCGCCGCGTCACCACTTCATCCAGGCTCTTAGACCCGTGACATGATTTTATTTTTATTATCTTTCTTTTGTTCTTCGTTGTTTGTTTTTTTGTTGTTAAATCTTGTACTTTTGAGTTAGCTAGGGCTCTTCCCTACTAAACTCTTTTGTTTTTTTTTTTATGTTGGAGCTCTCTTTTCCGTACTTTCTTTCTTTTTCCTCTTGGAAAACTTTGAATGATGATAAGCTCCTTGTTCTTTTCAGGATTATTAATTTTGGGAGCTTTACTTGTGTCGCCCTCATTAGGTGATATACTCCTTATCCAAGTGGAACAACTGAGAATCACACCAAGGAATCAGGGAAGTTTCTTCACCCCCATTCTTTGCTTATCATTTTCATCCCCCATATTATTCTGCTGACTTAGGTACATTGAGGACAATGTACCACTTTCGGTGTGGGGATGGTTATTTCTTTGGAGTGTTTTGTATTTATGCATGCTTGTTACCTATGATGGCTATGATTGTTTTGTTAAAGGACTTCCTAGCTTGATAGAATGATAGTTGTGAGCTGTACAGTACCTGTACTTTAATGTAGTCTTGTTTCATCTTTAATGCACCTGTATACACGCTCACGATCACTTTCACCTTGTACACTCTAACCAACCCATCTTAATGACTTTGGCATTAATTTGTTAAATTCTTTCTTCAATGCACTTTTAAAAGCTTTTAAGTTCCTTTATTGTTTTCTCCAACCTAAGTGAAGGTTTTAGCAGGTAGTTTATCAGGGATTCAAAAAAAAAAAAAAAAAAAAAAAGGGGTCTATGTCAGTATTCCTCTGCTTTTTAAGCATGAATGCGTATATGTAGATTGTAATAAATTAAGAGGGTGACTCTTGTGCCTGGCCAGCATGTGCATCCATCTGAAAGATTTTTGTGCAGTCTATGTTAGGCGGACCTAGAAAGGAAAGAATTTGTGTATATTTGTGTGTGAAAGAAATAAAGTTTCCCTTGTGATCCCTAGAACCTGTTTTGTGGTCACTTAAGAGTTGAAGTTGTATTTAGGAACCAAAGGACTTTAATTGAGCATTGAGGAGGTCTTTAGCACTCTAATGCCATCTTCATTATGTGTGGGGTGAATGGTCATCCTGGGGTAATTCGGGGTGTGGAGGTCAAGGTGAGAGTCAGCATACACACACATAGGGCACTGTGGATGAAGCAGATCTATTATCACCTGATTATTCACTGAACAACTCACTTCTTGATTCCTGTCTATTTGTGTTTGTGGAGTTCTTTAATTTTGAGCATGAGGTCGTATTTTTAGCCGTTTATCTTCTTTCCCTTGTTCTTCATGTTTGTTTGCTTGGGGACAAGCAAACGCTTAGGTGTGGGGATGTTTGATAAACGTCTAAAAGTACGTATTTTACATGTATGTGTTGTGTATTATTTTCATATTCTATTGTAGAATCTATGCCCTTTTAGGTCTAAATTGCTTTGTCTTTATATTTCAGGGCAGCCAGAAGCCCTGGGGACTCGACAACGAGATGGGGAGCGAATTTGACACCAAAACAGCGTTTTCGAGACAGGATACTGTAGCACGGTACTATAGCTCATCGCGGACTTCTCGGCAGAAAAGTAGAAATCCCGAGGGGTCAGCATACCGGCTGTATGCTGACCCGTTTACCCATCGGGATTTGGGGTTTTAAGGGCGATCTAGGGCATTTATTTGGGAACTTTTTCATCTTCTTGAGGAGAGTTTTGGGGGAGAAAGAAGGCTAGGGTTTGGACATCACTTCCACACCATTTTGGAGGGCAAAAGGAGAGGAAATCCTGGCTTTCTTAGGTGGGGAGAGCAAGATCTTGGAGGATCTACTTCAAAAGCTTCATTGTTTGGAGGTTGAAGACAACGGGAAGCCACCCCTTCGAGTGGCGACTTCGGAAGGTTTTCTCCGGGGATTCAAGCGGCATTCGGCCTTCACCATTTGAGGGAGTGTTCCTCATGTTTATTTTAGTTATTTGCATGGTTTGTTTGGTGGATTTGTGGAACATGAACAACTAAACCCCAAGGTCACCGGATGTTGGTGAACCTTGGGGGCAAAACTTGTGATGTTTTGGATTATTTGAGTTATCTATTGTATGATTGGCTTGTTGTGATCCTTGTTTGGTATTCTTGATTGTTTTGGTACATGTGCTTAATTGATGTATCAAATTCTTGGTAGCACTTTGTAGCATGACCATCGGGTATTTGTACCCCTCCATTTCTAGGGTTGAAAACTAACTAGTGTTTCCACCCTAACTTGAGGAAACCATCATTCTCCTTGCAACCGTGTGAGAGGTTGAGTGGAAGAAATTCCTTATTCAACACTTGTACCGGGTTAGGGGTCAATTGCGTGCACGAGTGGTTTATTACTTGACGACCCCGTGTGCTTGCGGGTGTTCACACTTTCCGTGTCGATCACCTCTCATGGCACCGAGTATCGTGCCACCACCGCTGCAGCGTACCTGACTCCCCACCAGAGGCAGCCGGCCCTTTCTCTTCGCAGACGTCTAAAAGTACATATTTTGCATGTATGCGTTGTGTATTATTTTCACATTTTTACAGTTGAATCTATGCCCTTTCGGTCTAAATTGCTTTATCTTTGTATTTTAGACCAGTCAGAAGCCCTGTGGACTCGACGACGAGATGAGAAACGAATTCGACATCAAAACAACGTTTTCAAGACGGGATACTGTAGCGCAGCACTGTAGCATTTTACTGTAGCAGTTAATGTAGCTCATCATGGGTTTCTCGGCAGAAAAGTAGAAATCCCGAGTGGGCCAGTATACCGGCTGTATGCTGACCCATTTACCCATCGGGATTTGGGTGTTTAAAGGCTATCTAGGGCATCTTTTTAAAGAACTTTTTGGATCATCTTTGGGGAGAAGGGAGGCTAGGGTTTGGACATCTCTTCCACACCATTTAGGAGGGCAAAAGGAGAGGAAATCCAGGCTTTCTTCGGTGGGGAGAGCAAGATCTAGGAGGATCCACTTCAAGGACTTCATTGTTTGGAGGTTGAAGACAACGGGAAGCTACCCCTTCAAGTGGCGACTACGGAAGGTTTTCTCCGGGGATTCAAGCGTCATTCGGCCTTTACCTTTTGAGGGAGTGTTCCTCATGTTTATTTTAGTTGTTTGCATGGATTGTTTGGTTGATTTGTTGAACATGAACAACTAAACCCCAAGGTCACCGGATGTAGGGGAACCTTGGGGGCAAAACTTGTGATGTTTTGGATTATTTGAGTTATCTATTGTATGATTGGCTTGTTGTGATCCTTGTTTGGTATTTTAATTGTTTTGGTACATGTGCTTAATTGATGTATCAAATTCTTGGTAGCACTTTGTAGCATGACCATTGCCTTAGTGCTAGACTCCACCAAACTTGGAAGAGATTATTGTATAAATACGCCGTGACCATCGGGTATTTGTACCCCTCCATTTCTAGGGTTGAGAACTAACCAGTGTTTCCACCCTAACTTGAGGAAACCATCATTCTCCTTGCAACCGTGTGAGAGGTTGAATGGAAGAAATTCCTTATTCAACACTTGTACCGGGTTAGGGGTCAATTGCCGTGACCATCGGGTTGACCTAAGCTTAGGTTTTCTCGGTCCAACTAGCCACGTGCTTAATTTCTCAAATATCCTACTCACTTAAGTAGCCCCCTTGGGGATCCTCATCCATGACCGTTTTCCATCCTTGAGCATCTCCCGTGTTTTAATTTAGTCGCATTTATCTAGACAATTTCTCTTGTTGTTATTTCTTTTCTTTCCTAATTACTCTCTTGAAATCGAATCGGTGAGCTAAACAACAAGTGAGAAGTGAGTAAAGTAGCTCCTCGGACCCCTTGGGAATACGACCCACTCGTGCGTGCACGAGTGGTTTATTACTTGACGACTCCGTGCGCTTGCGGGTGTTCACACTTTGTATCGATCAAGTTTTTGGCGCCGTTGCCCGGGACTGGCCGAGGGATATTTGGAAAGCTTTAAGCTTGTTGATTTAGCCTTATCTTTTTCTGTTGTTTTCTTTTTTTTTGTTGTTTGGTTTTTTTTTTTTGTTTTCTTGTTTTTTTGGTTGTTTGCCTTTGGTAAATATTCTATCTTTGTGTTTTTTGTTGCCCTTTTTGTATTTCTTGTTGTTAGCTAACATTGTGACTCCTGTTCAGAGTGACAGCATGGATTTCAGCGATAATCATCGGAAGGAAGATTTGTGTCAGGGTACACTTATGCAATCTGTACAGAATCAAGGAGCTCAGTCAATGTTTAATAAATATTTGGAATCAGACTGGGGAAAGTTGGCAACAGAAATTCTCTCATACAGTAGTCAGTCCAACTATACTCATGAGGAACTAGACACTAGTCTGAAAAGTCCTCCCTAGTTAACCCGTTCAGATAAGGAGGAGGTAATTCAGTCAACAGTTGAAAGAGTAGAAGAAGTGAATTACATAAAGAGGGATGATTTGAATACATTTGAGGGAGAATTTTGAGCCAAGGAATGCAGCTTGAACAATGATGGTGACTTAGAAGAAATGGAGGAGAATGAGGAACGTGACCTTAGAAATTTTGGAAGGGTAAAGTCATCAATTGAAGAACCTCCAGAGTTAGAATTGAAGCCCCTCCCTGATCATCTAGAATACGCTTTCTTGGGGGAAGAATCTACACTCCCTATTGTCATCGCTTCGGATCTAACAAGGGAACAGAAAGACCAACTCCTGAACCTGCTGAGGAGGCACAAAAGAGCAATTGCGTGAAAGATTTCTGACATTCGAGGGATCAGCCCATCTTTTTGTACACACAAAATACTTATGGAGGATAATCACAAACCCTCAGTAATCCCCCAACGAAGACTCAACCCAAACATGAAGGAAGTCGTGAAGAATGAAGTCATAAAGTTGCTTGATGCAGGCATTATATACCCTATCTCTGATAGTGTCTGGGTGAGCCCAGTACAAGTGGTGCCCAAAAAAGGGGGGATGATGGTCATCACTAATGAAAAAAATGAGCTTGTTCCCACAAGAACAGTTACAGGTTGGAGAGTCTGTATTGACTATAGGAAACTCAATGATGCTACAAGGAGGACCACTTTCCTTTACCTTTCATTGACTAGATGCTTGACAGACTCGCGGGACATTCTTACTACTGCTTCTTGGATGGTCTTTCTGGATATTTTCATATTCCTATTGCCCCAGAAGATCAGGAGAAGACTACTTTCACATGCCCCTACGGGACATTTGCGTATCGTCGAATGCCCTTTGGGATTTGTAATGCACCGGCTACATTCCAAAGATGTATGTTAGCAATCTTCGAATATATGGTGGAAGATATCATGGAGGTGTTTATGGATGATTTTTCGGTCTTCGGGGATTCATTCGAGTTATGCCTTAAAAATCTTGAACGGGTCTTAAAAAGGTGTGAGGAGACTAATTTAGTCCTTAGTTGGGAGAAATGGTACTTTATGGTCAAGGAGGGCATAGTACTCGGGCATAAGATTTCAAGGAGGGGAATTAAAGTAGACAGAGCGAAAGTCTCCACCATCGAGAAACTACCTCCCCCAAGTTCAGTAAAGGCAATCAGAAGTTTTCTGGGACATGCAGGATTTTATAGAAGGTTCGTCAAAGACTTTTCTGCAATCGCCCGACCACTGACAAAGCTCTTGGAAAAAGATGCTCGTTTTGAGTTTAATGAGAATTGCATGAATGCTTTCCTTTGCTTGAAAAAGAAACTTGTTGAAGCACAAATAATGGTTTCTCCGGATTGGAATTTACCTTTTGAGGTGATGTGTGATGCAAGCGACTATGCAGTGGGTGCAGTATTAGGACAAAGACGGGATAAACACTTTCATCCTATTTATTACGTAAGCAAGACTTTGAATGACGCACAGGAGAACTACACTACCACGGAGAAAGAATTGCTAGCGGTGGTCTTTGCTTTTGATAAATTTCGATCATATTTGGTGCTATCCAAGGTAATTGTTTATACTGATCATTCTGCACTCAAATACTTGTTGAATAAATCAGATGCCAAGCCTTGATTGATCCGTTGGGTGCTTCTACTACAAGAGTTTGATCTAGAGATAAGGGATAAAAAGGGGACAGAGAACTTGGCCGCTGATAATTTATCACGCCTTGAAGAGCCTAATGATGAGGAGTTCAAGAGAGAAGGGATAAACGACACATTCCCTGTGGAACAATTATGTGGTATTCAAACAGTGACATAGGATGAGACTCTGTGGTTTGCTTACATTGCCAACTATCTAGCAGCAAAAATCATGCCTAATTGGTTCACTTATCAACAAAGAAAAAATTTTTTTGCCGATTTGAAGCACTATATCTTGGAGGATCCTCATTTGTTTAGAGTTTGCTCTGATCAAATCGTGAGGAGATATGTTTCATTAGAAGAAGGACATGACATATTGCGTTATTGTCATTCAGGCCCGACAGGGGGGCACTACAGTGGGAACAGAACGGCTAGAAAGGTTCTCGATGCGGGATTTTACTGGCCCACAATTTTTCAAGATGCTCAACATTTGTACAACACTATGATAAGTGCCAAAGAGCCGGTAATATCTCAAAAAGAGATGAAATGCCGCAAACGTGGAATCAGGTTTGCGAGATATTTGATGTTTGGGGAATAGATTTCATGGGACCATTTCCTAGTTCTCAAGGTAACAAATTTATCCTTGTGGCAGTAGATTATGTCTCCAAATGGGTGGAGGCACAAGCACTTCCATCTTGCGATGCAAGGGTCATGGTGAAATTCCTCAAGAAATTGTTCTCGTGATTCGGTACGCCAAGGGCAATCATTAGTGACTGGGGCACTCACTTTTGTAACTTCCAACTTGAAAAAGTTTTGAAACGATATGGGGTATCACATAGAATCTCAACTGCATACCATCCCCAAACGAGTGGTCAAGTCGAGGTATCTAATAGGGAACTGAAAACAATCTTGGAGAAAACGGTGAGTCATCACATGAAGGACTGGGCGGATCAACTTGATGATGCACTCTGGGCATACAGAACAGCATTTAAGACACCTATTGGATCAACTCCGTATCGGCTGGTCTATGCGAAGGCTTGTCACTTGCCCGTCGAATTGGAGCACAAAGCTTATTGGGCCATAAAGCAATTGAATTTTAACCCCCATCTAATAGGCCACAAGAGAAAATTCCAGTTAAATGAACTAGATGAATGGCGATCGGTGGCGTATGAGAGTTCAGTACGGTATAAAGAGAAGACCAAGGAATACCATGGCCGACACATTAAACAAGCTAAACACTTCCAAGTCAGAGACCAAGTGCCACTTTTCAACTCTCGATTGAAACTTTTTCCGAGAAAACTGAAATCAAGATGGTATGGACCATTTTCAGTCTCACAAGTGTTTCCTCACGGGGCCGTCGAGATTTACCATCCTACAAAAGGTACTTTTAAAGTCAATGGATATCGATTGAAACATTATTTTCCGAGTGGCAACCCGGCCCCAAAGGTTGGCGGTAACTTCCCTCCCTTTGTTCCACCATGAGATTTTTTAGGTAATGCACGTCAAGCTAATGACGTTAAAAAAGCGCTTCTTGGGAGGCAACCCAAGTTCCTTTCATTTACCGTATTCATTTTCTTATTTGTGTTGTCTTCTTTTACTTGTGTTTTTAGTAGTGGTTCGTTTGTAGTTGTATTTTTCATCGTTTTTCTTAATTTTTCCGCCTTTGTGTTAACTTGTTTGTCATGTGGTCTTTGAAGAATTCTTGTTCTTGATGCATACATATTGATGTTTTGAGTGTTTATTTGATGTTTCTGGTTTTGTTTTTCAGGGTTTCATCCATAGTTAAAGTGTAGAAAGAGTGGAGAAAGAAATGGTGCAAACAGAAAATCCCGAGGACCATCCTTGCGGCCCAAGGATGCCCCTAGGGATTTATCCCGAGCTTCTTGCGGACCATCCTTGCGGCCACAAGGATGGTCGGCAAGACCACCCGATAGAGCCTTTAAGAGCAAGTTTTTGGGATAGTCACTATTCATTCTTCTTCCCCATTGTTCTAACCGGTTCTCCCTCATTTCTCCATCATTTTTCTTCATTCTTTTTGCCCTAGTTTGCTCTCCTCCTCCTCTTTTCCATCTTGGTGACAAAAATTTGGAGTTTGAGCAAGCTTTTGGCCGGATCTAACCCTTGGATTCACTCATCTTACTTTAGGGCAAGAGTATGGCATCTCACTCAAAACATTGAGTTTTTCTTGTTTTTGTGGCTGAAATTTCTAGGATTTTTGTTGGTTGGTGAATGTTTAAAGTTTATCAAAGTATTTCTCTTAGTTTGTAAAATTTTTGGCTACTTCTACAAACAAAGTTCTTGAAAAAGGTTTCCGAAATTACTGTAGCACTGAATTTTTTCTTGGATTTCTTCATTTTCTTTTGGTGCTCATTTTGCTTGTAAAATAGTCGGATAATCTCTACTTTGTTTCTATAGGATGCCAATTAAGAAATTAGCTTCCAAGAGAGCTAGGAGGGAACCTTCACCTCCAGTCCAAGAGCCCAAGTTTTCCAAGGAAGAACATAAGACGCGTTTTGCACTCCTATCACGAAAGGGGTTCGGCACCGTTAGGAAGATTGATTGGGAAGCTTTGAACACCTTGGGATTATATGCCACAGTGTTGGAGCTCATTTGGCATGGTAGTTGGGATAAATTATTTTCGATAGAAGAACCCACATTCAAAGAACTCACCTTGGAAGTCCTTAGCTCCATAGAGATGGTTAAGGCATACCCGTTCACCCACCAGTCAAACCACATCACTTTTCGGGCTTTTGGAAACAAATACCGTGTTTCGGAGGATGAAATTGGTGTGTATTTGGGGCTATATACAGAAGCTCACCTACGATCATCTGCGTTCAAGCAATCCATTGATGAAGTCCCACAATTGAAAGCGAATGCATCTTATTGAAATTCCATCTCGGCTAGCCCTAAAACACGGAAGGCCTCCCAACTCACAAACCCTGCTCATTGAGTTATTCATGCTTTTCTGACTAGGAGTATTGGGGGCAGAGTTGACTCTACTGGGGTAGTGACACGCTGATGCGTCTCCGCAAGTGCACGGGTCGTCAAGTAACAAAAATGGACCCAAAGTTTCGGATTGTCGAACCACAAGGAACAGAAGTACCAGTAATGGCCCCTCTTTTGTTGTCTAGCCTGATGAGTGTAGTGTGTGATGATCTAATGGCCAAAACTAAGAGTGTCACTACAAGTGCGCAGGGAATGAAAAGGAAAAGAGTTCTCAATCAATAAAAGTGAGGTATCTGGACAATGCTCCCCCTAGGATTCGGGTGTTGGATGTAGATTACAAGTGTTTCTAAACGAAAACAATGAGTCGTGGGTATCCTAAGGTATAACGGCCCCTGCCTCCAGATCGCCGATAACTAGTCCCCTACGAGGTCCCGTGATAAACGCCTAAAAGTACGTATTTTACATGTATGTGTTGTGTATTATTTTCATATTTTATTGTTGAATCTACGCCCTTTTCGGTGTAAATTGCTTTATCTTTGTATTTCAGGCCAGCCAGAAGCCCTGGGGACTCGACGACGAGATGGGGAGCGAATTCGATACCAAAACAGCGTTTTCGAGACAAGATACTGTAGAACGGTACTGCAGCATTCAATGTAGCAGTTACTGTAGCTTATCACGGACTTCTCGGCAGAAAAGTAGAAATCCCGAGGGGTCAGCATACCGGCTGTATGCTGACCAGTTTACCCATCAGGATTTGGGGTTTTAAGGGCGATCTAAGGCATTTTATAAAAAAAACTTTCATCTTCTTTGAGAGCTTTTGGGGGAGAAAGAAGGCTAGGGTTTGGACATCACTTCCACATCATTTTGGAGGGCAAAATGAGAGGAAATCCAGGCTTTCTTAGGTAGGGAGAGCAAGATCTTGGAGGATCCACTTCAAAGATTTCATTGTTTGGAGGTTGAAGACAACGGGAAGCCACCCCTTCGAGTGGCGTCTTCGGAAGGTTTTCTCCGGGGATTCAAGCGGCATTCGGCCTTCACCATTTGAGGGAGTGTTCCTCATGTTTGTTTCAGTTATTTGCATGGTTTGTTTGGTGGATTTGTTGAACATGAACAACTAAACCCCAAGGTCACCGGATGTAGGTGAACCTTGGGGGAAAAACTTGTGATGTTTTGGATTATTTGAGCTATTTATTGTATGATTGGCTTGTTGTGATCCTTGTTTGGTATTCTTGATTGTTTTGGTACATGTGCTTAATTGATGTATCAAATTCTTGGTAGCACTTTGTAGCATTACCATTACATTAGTGCTAGACTCTGCCAAACTTGGAAGGGTGATAAGTGCTTGCATGTATATAGTTTTTTGAAATGTTTTCCATGCATGAGCATCACATTTATCAGGCTTTATCGCTAATTTCGTGTGTTTTGGTGTTCTTTCATGCAATTAGGGTTGTGAAGACATGGTACGTGAATAAAGGCAAGATTATGTCATAATGGTGCCAAGTGGAGCTCTTTTGCGCAAATACGAAGTTCAAGACACAAATCGGGTTCCAACGAGGGGGTATGTGCCAACTTCTAAATACTTCAAGACATTTCTCTTAGAAGAACACGAAGGCAGTCATGCTCACTTGTTCCGATTTGTTCGAAGATTTCAAAAGCTCTCCAAGGTTTTCTCATCATCAAGAAATGCCACATGACCTTTCACATGGGGGTGTGTCCGTCCGTGTGACCTCGAGAGAAGAAACGGGCGAAATCGCGGACGAATACGAAGTTTTCCACAGGGCAGAAACTCCACATGGGCGTGTGGAATTTCCACACGGCCGTGTGGTTCATCCACACGCCCGTGTGGATCCTCGAGATGGCCAATTATAAAGCCGTTCTGAAGCGTTATTTAAAGAATCTTCTTCCAACTTTGAGAGGGGGTGACGTCTAGGGTTCAGGAGGTTCTTGCTACACTTTGGGGGCGCTTCTTTACCGATTTCATCATCAATTCCTTCCAAGGAGAGCTATTGGGGGAGCCTTCGACGACTTGATTCGACGAGGTGTGCCTTAGGCTTGGAGGAAGGAGTTCTTTGGAGAAGAAGGAGAAGTCCCCATAGTCTATCAACACGAAGCTTAAGGGGGTTTTCTTTATGGATTTCTTGCACTTGTCTTCATTTATTTTGATGAACTTGTATTGCTCCATGGAGGGCTAAACCCCTAGTGGGTACTTGGACTTGTAAACCTTAGATTTCCTATGTTTCATTGACTTTAATGCTTTTATTCAATTTGAGTTTGAATTTGAGTTTCAATCTTGTATGCTTAATTGTTTCTCCGTTAGAGTCACACTAGGGTTGAGGGCTAATCCAATCATCCTTTTGACGAGTGACCATCACCATTAGGATTAGATTAACCAAGATTGAAGAGGGTTGAGAGGGTGAGTTGAGAGGTAGTGACACGTCCCCTTTCCCCTCCGGTGTGGTTTTCCCTACCTTCTTATTCCAAGTTTTACCTTCGATCTCAAAGAGAGTTTGGCGTTGAGAGAGGTCTTTCCGCCGGGACTTATTTGTGATTAGGGATCTTTCGCCTGGACCAAAGGGATTGATCTATAGTTGGGAATAGGGTTTACCACTTGGAATCCCTAGAGCATAGCGCAGTCATACGTGGTGTGAGGTGTCGAGAGTCTTCTCTCCGCCGGGACCTTGTAGGGGACTAGTCAAGGTTGACCTTAGATTTGGGACCTTGTATCTTTGGATTCCACGACTCTTGAAATCTCTATTGAATAAGAGTACTTGAAGTTTTGCACTTGAAACAAGGATTCTAGGGGGAGCATTGTCCGAGTACCCCATTGTCTTATTGATCTATTTCTACACCCTAGCTTTTATTTTCATCACTTTATTTCTATTTCTTTCCTATCTTATTTTCTTTCACAACAACAAGTGGTTTATCATTGGCTACTTAACAAAGTGTGATTGTTCTTACGTCTACTCCCTGTGGATTCGACTACCCACCCGTTTGGGTACTTTATTACTTCGACACCCGTGCACTTGCGGAGTACACACGCAAGGGTGTGTCAAGTTTTTGGCGCCGTTGCCGGGGAGTTAGGCGTTTTAGGAATTGTTATACTTTGTTCCGCTAGTCATTTTCGCACATCCTATTTCACACTTCTTTTACTTCCATTATTCTGATTGTACTTTCTTTTCCTGATTTCAGCTTCAGGTTATGACCCGTGGACATCCTTCGACATTAGTGGAAGGTGATCCGAAAATAGAGAGGAGATTGCACAAACGGGGAAGACAACCTGAACTAGAACAGTTTGATCAAGCTGAGATAGATGTTGAAGAGTCCGCAACCATGGCTGAACAAAATGAGCAACAGCGGACACTTTCTGATTTTGCTAGGCCGTCTGTCCGTGGTACACAGTCAAGCATAGTCATGCCACCAATTTCAGCTCATAACTTTGAGCTTAAGCCGGGGTTCATTCAGATGGTCCAACAGTCCGCACAGTTTAATGGGTTAGCAGATGAAGACCCAAACAATCACATTGAAAATTTCTTGGAAGTGTGCGACATGTTGAAGATCAATGGAGTCACAAAACAGTGGTTGCAATCTTTACCTAGAGCATCAATTACCACTTGGGAAGAAATGGTTGAGGCCTTCCTTGCCCGATATTTCCCTCCTGGGAAATCGGCAAAGCTGAGAAATGAAATTTCTTCCTTCATGCAGTCGGAATTGGAGTCTCTTTTCGAGACATGGGAAAGGTTCAAGGACCTTCTGCGCAAATGTCCTCAACATGGGTTCATTAGTGGATGGTCATCCACACCTTCTACAATGGACTGAACCCAAGCACAAGACAGCTACTTGATGCCGCAGTAGGAGGTACCTTAGGAAGCAAGACCCCCGAAGCTACCCGCCAACTGATAGAAGAAATGGCTATGAACAGCTATCAGTGGAATGCTTGAGACAAGAGGAAAGTGGCGGGTATTCATGAAGTTGATGCAGTAACATCTCTAGCAGCTCAAGTTGAAGCATTGAGCAAGAAGTTAGACACTTTGGCAGGCCCATCTAGAATAGCTGCAGTGATGAATTGTGATAATTGTGGAGGAGGGCATGTTTCTTCTGATTGCCCTATCTCTATGGTCGGAACAGCACCTGTTGAGCAGGTTGATTTTGTGGGGAATGCTGGACGAGGTCAAGGAAATCCCTATAGCAACACCTACAATCCGGGGTAGCGAAACCACCCGAACTTTGCATGGAGCAACCAAGGGCAACAAAGGCCCTCTGCACCCCCCGGATTTCAGCAACCCCAACAACCAAACATGGAGGGCCGAGTTTCAGTGCTTGAGAACCGAATGACAGACTTGGAGAAGGCATTGACCAAGTTCATTCAGTCCTCAGACACGCGCTTCCAAGGCGTGGAGAGTACACTTCGCAATCACACCGCTTCACTACATAACTTGGAAAATCAGGTGGGGCAGATTGCGAAGTCTTTATCTGAGCGACCTCAAGGAAGTCTCCCGGGAAATACAAAGACCAACCCAAGAGAGCAGCTGAAGGCAATCACTCTGAGGAGTGGTCGTGAGGTTGAGGGTAGACTTCCCGCTGAAGAGGTTGTTCAAATTCCTGCTAAGGAGAAAGACAAGGAGAAGGGTAAGGAAAGGGAGGTAGCACCCGCACCATACAAACCAAGGATTCCTTATCCTTCAAGGATGAAGAACGATCAAAATGATGAGCAGTACAAGAAGTTTCTGGGCCTTTTCAAGCAGCTGCACATTAATATCCCTTTTGTGGAATCTTTGTCTCAAATGCCTCGATATGCAAAATTCTTGAAGGACCTCTTGACCAACAAGAGGAAATTAGAAGAGGGTGCAGCGGTAATTTTGGATGCATCTTGTTCAGCTGTGTTGCAGAAGAATCTACCTACCAAGATGAAAGACCCCGGAAGCTTCATCATCCCATGTAACATTGGGAATTTGGGTGAGGAGAAGGCGTTGGCAGACTCAGGAGCCAGTATCAATGTCATGCCCTACTCCTTCTTCAAGAAACTGGGACTGGGAGAGCCAAGGCCCACTCGGATGACCTTACAACTAGCTAACCGTTCCATTCGTCACCCGAGAGGCATCATTGAAGACATCTTGGTGAAGGTAGATAAGTATATATTTCCTGCAGATTTCGTGGTACTGGATGTAGATGAGAATGTCGACGTGCCGCTGATACTTGGAAGACCCTTTCTGCGTACTTCCAAGGCTCTTATAGACATGGATGGCGGGGAGATGACATTGAGGATAGGAGATGAGAAGCTGACCTACC
This sequence comes from Dioscorea dumetorum, assembly GCA_902712375.1. Lineage (NCBI taxonomy): Eukaryota > Viridiplantae > Streptophyta > Magnoliopsida > Dioscoreales > Dioscoreaceae > Dioscorea > Dioscorea dumetorum. The sequence continues at coordinate 51,778 of CACTHL010000263.1, forward strand.
GCCTTGCTGAGGCCATGAGACACTCTCTTAACTTTGATGATGCTTTGTATTTTCCTGACACTACTGATGCATTGATTAATGATTATGTGCAGGAAACCTTTTGCCCAGATCCACTAGCTAGTTTGTTGGATCACGAGATGGAAGATGATCATATTTCATCAGTTGAGTTGGAGAACAAGGGTACACCTCCCACGGGTACGGTCAACAAATTAATGAAGAAGCTAAGGAGGGTATGACATCGCCGCAAAAAGCCAACGAATGAACTTGCGGACGGTCCTTCAAGCGAAGTGCTTTCGACCCATGACCCCCCTGGAGTCTAGAGAGACAGGTACGTCAAGCTAGTGACGTAAAACAAGCGCTTATTGGGAGGCAACCCAATTTTTTTTTAAAAAAAATTCTTTGCTTGTGTTGTAGTTAGTTTTTATTTCTGCATTTTTGTTTTGTTTAGTTTGTAGTTGTGTGGATTCATTGGTGGTAGTGCACTTTAATGTTTTCACCGTTTCTGGCAAGTTAGGTGGTAGCTCTGTAAATTTTGCGAGATTTCAGTTGTAAACGTGTTAGTTTTCAACTTCTGCAATCGTTCCATGTGTTTCCAATGATTTCTGCAGAGTTTAGACTATATTTGAGTTGAAGAATGGAAACACACGGCCATGTGGAATTTCTACATGGCCGTGTGGAATACTTTGTGAAGGAATTCTCTCATCCAGAGAATCCACAAGGCTGTGTGGAAATTCCACACGGCCATGTGGATTTATTCAGTACAAACTTTCGCAATACAGAGAATCCACACGGCCGTGTGGAAATTACACACGGCCGTGTGGAAAATGGGGAGATTCATAAGGGTCATAGAGAGAATCCACAAGGCCGTGTGGAATTTCCAACCCGGGCAGGGCCATCATCACAACCCACACCCATGGAGGCGGAGGACACCCCAGCAGACGAGGAGGTGCCACCGGTGTCAGCACCTGCATCTCCTTCGGCACAGGAGCGCATAGACAGACTTGCGGCTGCTGTCGGGACCCTCCAGACTGATCTCGCCGCCATGCGGGTGACCCATTTAGCGAACCACACTGAGGTTCTCGCTCGCATGGCTGAGTACCACTCGGAGATGATGGCGCGCATCACTTCACTCCACCAGTTGATGGCGAGAGGTAGCGACTCCACTTCGCCGTCCACACCCCCAGAGCACCCCACGCATCACCAGCATCCCCAAAGAAGACGGCAGATGACGACGCTTGATGCGTCTTTTATTCTTCCTTTTTATTCCCTTGTACTTTCTTTTTCGTTGAGTCTTTGTGTACTCGAAAGGTTACACCTTCCGAGAGTTATCTTACTTGTTTTTATTTTTCATGTTCTTGTTTGAGTTTGTGTTTGGTTTGTTTACTTTTGTACTCTTTTAATCTTAGCTTTTGTTGAGATCCACTGAACTCCTTTTGTGATGTGCAGATAGACTTGTCAACTTGGTTTTGAGAAATGGTCATAGGCACGGCCGTGTGGAATTTCCACACGGCCGTGTGAGCTTCACAACCCTACGCGACTTCACTTCCCGTTTCCACACCTTCATTCAAATACTACATTCGGAGATCAGGGGAGTGTTGTTTTAATACCCACGCCCTCATGTTTTTATTTATGCTCTTATGTTGCATGTTTGCATGAGTACATTGAGGGTAATGTACAGCTCAAGTGTGGGGGGGAGTTCACACTGCACACGTTCTTTATTCTTGATCATCACTTTCATGCTCATCTAGCCAATGACAGTTCACCCTAAGGAACATGAATGTATTTTTGAATTTAGGTGAAATTTAAACTTCAATTGTTACCATGCTCTAGTTTACTCAAAAAACTTAGAAATTTTTTGTCTGATTGCATTTCTTGCACTTTACTTGCTCTGTTAACCCTGATAACGCTAGTTCAGTTTGAAAGGACATTAGTTTCATTTTTCTTGAGCAATAAAAAAAAAATAAAATAAAATAAAATAAAATAAAAATAAAAATAAAAATAAAAATAATTAGAAAATGGTGCTCCTTTGTTTTTGGGGTGGAAAGAGCTACCACCTATTCTGTATGCAGCTACTCTCATAAGTTGGATACTAGCTATGCCCTAATAAGAGAAAGAGCTATCTAATAGGCTGTGTGAAAGCTAACACTCCCGGGTGGAAAGAGCTACCACCTTGAAAGGGTGAAAGCCGCCTAGGAGGCATCTTGGGAAATGGCTACCGTTGAGGTTGTGTGCAGCTACCACCGATTTCTTTTTCCCTAAATAAGTCCTCGTTTTAATAATGTTCAAGCGTAAACTTGGGGTTGGCATGAGTAAGTGTACACACACACACGCTTTCAGATTTTATTTTCTTCGTAATTTGAGTTTTTGCTAGAGTTTTGGTTTTTATCTATTATGTTTAAATTTTCCCTTTTTGAGAATACCATCTTTGTACACCTTTGGTGAACTTAAGGCCAAGCATTTTCATCACTCAACCTTTAATTCTCTTGGTATGAACTTTGCTTGAGGACAAGCAAAAGCTTAAGTGTGGGGGAGTTTGATAAGTGCTTGCATGTATATATTTTTTTGAAATGTTTTCCACGCATGAGCATCACATTTATCAGGCTTTATCGCTAATTTCGTGTGTTTTGGTGTTCTTGTCACGCCCCGACCCTCGGGTCCCGGTCCATGGCACTACCGCCACGACAACCCAGGGGAGGTCAACACCTGCCTCAACCCCAGGTCGCCGTAAGGCTAACCTGTTACCTGTACAATATTAACATTACCACGATAATACTCTAAATCTAAGGTATTCAAACACAACCCTGTACAAGATCAACAGACTCACACATATATGTACATATATCCCTGGAAATCACAACATCAATGATCATGGACACAATCATAGTTTTTCCCCAAACACTGGGTGTAAACTCATACAACCTAAGGTCCTGTCTTAACCAATCAAGATTATACAAGATCAAATGGAAATACGAAAACATAGGTCCTAATGGATCCATCTTATGCATGACGACAATGTTTATGAACCATACACTACTCAAAGGTAAATGCAAGAATAGATGCCAAGCACTATCACGTCTTACGCCCTGTGCTGCCGTACTAACACCTGTAAAGAAGAGAAGAAGAATGGGTGAGTAACTAAGTTACTCAGTGAGGGGTTGAACATGGAGCTATAACTCATACAAGTGTAAAGAATGATGTGCCGAAAACATATGTAAATCTTTAACAAACACAACTTACCAAATGCTTTAAATACACATTTCAATATAACAAGCTTTCCAACTTTCTCAAAGAAAGGCATCAATAAAACTTTGAAAATTCAAATTAAGAATACTCGTCAAAGGATCAAAAGATCAAACACATCGAAATAAGGATTTATAGTGCAACACATGCGGAAATCCTCTATCGATAGCATCATCAATAGCCTATGAAAACTCTCCATCACTAACCATGGCCGTGGCTAGGTCAAGAGCCACCAAGATGCGCGTATCTTGGCGTTGGCCGTTGAGTATCCCGTGTGGTGACTCCGGGATCCCAACACAGCACCTTCAGGTTCTCTCCGCGCCTCCTATAAAGGGCTCGTCAGCCGAGAACTCCACGCCACCCCATAGGTCGGTCCGTGGAGACTCGCTTCTGCAGAAGACGGGGATCCTCCCCAATGTCACCATCGAAACATTTGGGATATCCTATCCCGCCCGTAGGCTCATCATGAACACATCATATATCTCATCAAGAGATCACAAATAGTTTGCCCGTAGGCTCATCATAAACGTATCGTTATAAAATCATATATCTCATCAAGAGATCACAAATAGTTTGCCCATAGGCTAATCATAAATGTATCATTTTAAAATCACATATCTCAACAAGAGATCACAAATTCGCATAAAATACAACTCTTAATCGAAGAGTAAATCCTTTTGCGAAAGCATCGACAATAATGTCATTTTCATCAAGAATATCAACACAAGAGTATTCTTTGAAAACTCATTTCAAATACGATAACATTGTGGAGAATCTCAATTTTGTTTACATAGACCCTTATTCGGTCAAAATAACAAAAACATCGAATTCTCAAATTCACATATCTTGAAAACATGTAGTTCAAACCATAGTATTATCCAATCCTCATCAAATATAAATAATCAAGAATTTAACAAGATCATAAACTATCATGGTTTCTAGGCCTCAAGGAAATCATCTCATGAGCCTTTGTAATAGAATCAATAGTTAAGCAAGATCATAAACATCAAGGTTTGTAGATCTCAAGGAAATCATCTCATGAGTCCATTAAGATGAAATCAAGAATTAAAAGGATCATATAGTATCACAATTTCAGTTTCCAAGAAACACTTCAAGAATCCATTGAAATCAAGAATTTCTCATTTCAAGGCATGCATCATTAAACAAGCATGATCATAGCTCTTTAATTAAACAATTCCCACTCACAAACTTGGCGAGATCGAACACTTGGATTACTCTCCTACTTGATCTTTACCCTTGCCTTGAGATGCACCTTCTTGAAGACATTAACCATCCAAGAAAAACAAGAATCAATCACATAACCCAAACAATAAACAAGAGAGGAAAGAATGATCTAAAATTAGATCTCAAGGCTTCTAGGGTTTACTAAGTGTTCTAGATTCAAGAATTAACAATAATAGAATCCTTAAACCCATAAAATCAAAATGAAATCAAGAACATCCTAATTGGGTTCGGATCTAAAAGAATCAAAGGTTTAGAGATGAAGGATCTCCTTCATTCTTCACCAAAACATGAAATCAAGGCTCCTATACCATTCAAACATTAGATCCATGGCTAAATCCCAATTAAATAATAGATCCATACTAAATCCACACTAATTCTATATGGATCTAAAGAGAAATGAATAAAAGAACAAGGAGTTGAAGAAGAGAATAAAACCCACCTCAAACTTTGCTAGAACTAGAGGAGAATCACCACCAATGGAGAAGAGGGGAAGATCAACACCTTTCTCCTTTCTTGGAGCTCAAGAATGAAAATCTAATGGAGGGGAGAATGAGGATTCAAGATGGGGAGAAAAAGAGAGGGAAATGGGGTCTTATAAAGGCCCTTTAAGTTTGAAAACGGGTATTTATAGACCCAATGCGCGGGAGGGCTCGCGGGCTCCCTTGCGGGCGCAAGGGAGGCCGCGAGGCCTCAACCAGGAAGCCATGCGGCCTCCCATGCGCCCGCATGGGAGCCCGCATGCACTTCTGGCCGGGGGTCCTTGCGGGCTCCCATGCGGGCGCATGGGAGGCCGCAAGGCCTCTTTTTTGGCTCCTTGCGGGCACACTAAGTGCCCGCAAGCTCCCTTCCTTGCTAACGCCTTTTAAAACACTTTTCCCCCATCTTTTAACCTCTCAAAAAGACCTTAACTAAGATCCCAACAAAAATAAAACTCGACAAAAACTTAAACACACAACTTCTACACAAGAAACAAAGCACAAGAGAAGCGAAAAAGGTCGAACTTCCACAGTTCTTTCATGCAATTAGGGTTGTGAAGACATGGTACGTGAATAAAGGCAAGATTATGTCATAATGGTGCCAAGTGGAGCTCTTTTGCGCAAATACGAAGTTCAAGACACAAATCGGGTTCCAACGAGGGGGTATGTGCCAACTTCTAAATACTTCAAGACATTTCTCTTAGAAGAACACGAAGGCAGTCATGCTCACTTGTTCCGATTTGTTCGAAGATTTCAAAAGCTCTCCAAGGTTTTCTCATCATCAAGAAATGCCACATGACCTTTCACATGGGGGTGTGTCCGTCCGTGTGACCTCGAGAGAAGAAACGGGCGAAATCGCGGACGAATACGAAGTTTTCCACAGGGCAGAAACTCCACATGGGCGTGTGGAATTTCCACACGGCCGTGTGGTTCATCCACACGCCCGTGTGGATCCTCGAGATGGCCAATTATAAAGCCGTTCTGAAGCGTTATTTAAAGAATCTTCTTCCAACTTTGAGAGGGGGTGACGTCTAGGGTTCAGGAGGTTCTTGCTACACTTTGGGGGCGCTTCTTTACCGATTTCATCATCAATTCCTTCCAAGGAGAGCTATTGGGGGAGCCTTCGACGACTTGATTCGACGAGGTGTGCCTTAGGCTTGGAGGAAGGAGTTCTTTGGAGAAGAAGGAGAAGTCCCCATAGTCTATCAACACGAAGCTTAAGGGGGTTTTCTTTATGGATTTCTTGCACTTGTCTTCATTTATTTTGATGAACTTGTATTGCTCCATGGAGGGCTAAACCCCTAGTGGGTACTTGGACTTGTAAACCTTAGATTTCTTATGTTTCTTTGACTTTAATGCTTTTATTCAATTTGAGTTTGAATTTGAGTTTCAATCTTATATGCTTAATTGTTTCTCCCTTAGAGTGACACTACGGTTGAGGGCTAATCCAATCATCCTTTTGACGAGTGACCATCACCATTAGGATTAGATTAACCAAGATTGCAGAGGGTTGAGAGGGTGAGTTGAGAGGTAGTGACACGTCCCCTTTCCCCTCCGGTGTGGTTTCCCTACCTTCTTATTCCAAGTTTTACCTTCGATCTCAAAGAGAGTTAGGCGTCGAGAGAGGTCTTTCCGCCGGGACTTATTTGTGATTAGGGATCTTTCGCCTGGACCAAAGGGATTGATCTATAGTTGGGAATAGGGTTTACCACTTGGAATCCCTAGAGCATAGCGCAGTCATACGTGGTGTGAGGTGTCGAGAGTCTTCTCTCCGCCGGGACCTTGTAGGGGACTAGTCAAGGTTGACCTTAGATTTGGGACCTTGTATCTTTGGATTCCACGACTCTTGAAATCTCTATTGAATAAGAGTACTTGAAGTTTTGCACTTGAAACAAGGATTCTAGGGGGAGCATTGTCCGAGTACCCCATCGTCTTATTGATCTATTTCTACACCCTAGCTTTTATTTTCATCACTTTATTTCTATTTCTTTCCTATCTTATTTTCTTTCACAACAACAAGTGGTTTATCATTGGCTACTTAACAAAGTGTGATTGTTCTTACGTCTACTCCCTGTGGATTGGACTACCCACCCGTTTGGGTACTTTATTACTTCGTCACCCGTGCACTTACGGAGTACACACGCAAGGGTGTGTCAAAGGGATTATTGTATAAATACGCCGTGACCATCGGGTATTTGTACCCCTCCATTTCTAGGGTTGAAAACTAACTAGTGTTTCCACTCTAACTTGAGGAAACCATCATTCGCCTTGCAACCGTGTGAGAGGTTGAGTGGAAGAAATTCTTTATTCAACTCTTGTACCGGGTTAGAGGTCAATTGTCGTGACCAACGGGTTGACCTAAGTTTAGGTTTTCTCGGTCCAATTAGCCACATACTTAATTTCTCAAATATCCTACTTACTTGAGTAGCCCCCTTGGGGATCCTCATCCATGACCATTTTCCATCCCTGAGCATCTCCCGTGTTTTGATTCAGTCGCATTTATTTAGAAAATTTCTCTAGTTGTTATTTGTTTTCTTTCTTATTTATTCTCTTGAAATGGAATCGGTGAGCTAAACAACAAGTGAGAAGTGAGTAAAGTAGCTCCTCGGGCCCCTTGGGAATACGACCCACTCGTGCGTGCACGAGTGGTTTATTACTTGACGACCCCGTGCGCTTGCGGGTGTTCACACTTTCCGTGTCGATCAAGTTTTTGGCGCCGTTGCCGGGGATTTCACCGAGGGATATTTGGAAAGCTTTAAGCTTGTTGATTTATCCTTAGAAGAACAAAGCACAGTCGCACTTACTGGGAATTGCTCAGCCATTCTAGAGAAGAAACTTCCACAAAAGTTAAAGGACCCAGGTAGTTTTGTGATTCCTTGTGTAATTGGTGAAGGAGTGACGGAGCACGCTCTAGCCGATTCTGGGGCTAGCATAAATGTAATGCCATACAACTTATTCTTGAAGCTGGGATTGGAAGACCTACGACCTACACGAATGACATTACAGCTTACAGATAGGTCGGTGCGAAGACCTCGGGGAATAGTTGAAGATGTCCTTGTCAGAGTTGACAAACTCATCGTTCCTGTAGACTTCGTGATTCTAGATGTGGATGATGATGTTGAGGTTCCCTTAATTCTAGGGCGGCCATTCCTGAACACTTCGGGTGCCCTAATTGATGTCAAAGAGGGCAAGATGACCTTGAGGGTTGGAGATGAGCAAGTGGTTTTCACTCTTCCGGAAGCAATGAAACACACACTTGATCATGATGATAAACTCTATTTCACCGATAGTACTGATGTAATTGTTTCTGACTGTGTGCAGGAGGTGCTTGCCTTAAACCCTCTGGATGAGTATTTGGATGAGTTAACGTGCCAAGATGTCGAGGAAGAACTTTTTCCTCCACCAACACAACAAATTAATCAAGTGGAGGGTAATTCATCAAATAATGGTAAGAAAATTAGGGGTGTTGAGAAGATGTGGAGAAAATCAAAGAAGAAACAAAAAGAGAGTAGAGAGGTATCCACATTGCCTCCGGATGAGGTTGATCATATATTCTTTGGAAATGCTGGTAAATTCAAAATCTTTTCATGTCTTTCATTGAATTTTCCGAGCGGCAACCCGGTTCCAAAGGTTGGAGGTAACTTCCCTCCATTTGTCCCACCATGAGATTTTTTAGGTAATGCACGTCAAGCTAATGACGTTAAAAAAAGCGCTCCTTGGGAGGCAACCCAAGTTTCTTTCATTTCCCGTATTCATTTTCTTATTCGTTTTGTATTCTTCTACTTATGATTTTAGTAGTGGTTCGTGTATAGTTGTGCTTTTCGTCGTTTTTCTTGATTCTTTCGCCTTTTTGTTAACTTGTTTGTCATGTGGTTTTTGAAGAATTCTTGTTCTAGATGCATGCATGTTGATGTTTTGAGAGTTTAAATGATGTTTCCGGCCATATTTTTCAAGGTTTCAACGATGGTTGGTGTGTCGAAAGAGTGGAGAAAGAAGCGGTGCAAACAGAGATTCTTGACGACCATCCTTACGGCCGTAAGGATGGTCGGCAGGGTTCATCCCGAACTTCTTGCAGACCATCCTTGCGGCCGTAAGGATGGTCGGCAAGACCACCCGAATCAAGGTTTAAAAGGGCAAGTTTGGGGCTTTATACTATTCACTCTTCTTCCCCATTCTTCCAACCGTTTCTCCCTCATTTCTCCATCGTTTTTACTCATGTTTTTTTTGCTCTAGTTTGCACTCCTACTCTTTTCCATCTTGGTGACAAAAATTTGGAGTTTGAGCAAGCTTTTGGCCGGATTTACCATTTGGATCCACTCATCTTACCCTAGGGCAAGAGTATGGCACCTCACTCAAACCTTTGGATTTTTCTTGTTTTTTTTGGCTGAAATATCTTGGGATGTTGTTGGTTGATGAATACTTATTGTTGATCAAAGTATTGTTCTTAGTTTGTAAAATTTTTTTGGCTACTTCTACAAGCAAAGTTCTTGAAAAATTTTTCCGAAATTACTATAGCAATGCGCTTTTTCTTGGATTTCTTCATTTTTTGGTGCTTATTTTGCATGTAAATTAGTTGGATAATCTCTATTTTGTTTCTATAGGATGCCAATCAAGAAACTAGCATCCAAGAGACCTAGGAGGGAACCTTCTCCTCCCGTCCATGAACCCCAATTTTCCAAGGAAGAACATAAGACACTCTACGCACTCCTATCACGAAAAGGGTTCGGCACGGTGAGAAAGATTGATTGGGAAGCTTTGAGCACTTTGGGAGTAGATAGCACGGTGTTGGAGCTTATTTCCCATGGTAGTTGGGATAGATTGTTTTCGATTGAAGAAGCCACATTCAAGGAACTTACCTTGGAAGTCCTTAGCTCCATAGAGATGGTCAAGGCATATCCGTTCACCCACCAATCAAACCATGTCACTTTTCGGGCTTTTGGAAAGAAACACCGTGTTTCGGAGGATGATATTGGTATGTATTTGGGGCTATATACAGAGGCTTAACTACGATCATCCGCGTTCAAGCAATCCATTGATGAAGTCCCACAGTTGAAAGCGAACACATCTTATTGGCATTCCATCCCTGCTAACTCTAGAACACAGAAGGCATCCCAACTCACAAACCCTGCTCATCGAATTATCCATGCTCTTCTGACTAGGAGTATTGGGGGCAGAGTTGACTCTACTGGGTAGTGACGCGCCACGATCTGACTATGCTTTACAGCATCATTGAGCGTCAGCCTATCCATATGGGACACTTAATAGCAGAGACCCTTTCCCATCAGGGTAAGTTTGTTCGTTTGGGCGCTATCTTCGCTGGACCCTACATCACTCGATTTATCCGGGGCATGGGACTTATTGAGCACACCAGAGGCATGACAGTGGTAGGATCTATTGCTTCCTTAGGGATACAAACACTCGTCTCCATTGGGATCGTTGAGAAGCGGGGAAGCAGTTATCGCCTTGCCCAGCGGCAAGGATCACATTCACAGGACCCAAGCACCTCACATGACACAGAGACTGAGTCGGAGCCTGACCAGGATGCGGGGGAGAGTTCGCCATCATTGACCGCCAGGTTTGAGTCATTTCGCACAGAGGTCCAGCAGCAGATTCAAAGCCTTGAGCGAGGACAGAGGGAGATCATCACGGCACAGCAGCGGATTGAGCGCGACCTATCCAAGCTCCTAACCATTGTTCGCAGCTCATCCTCATCGACCTCTGCTGCCACTAGTTGCGCCGCATTATCACTTTAGACCCATGACACGACCTTGTTTATTTTCTTTCTTTTGTTCTTCGTTGTTTGTTGTTCAGACTTGTACTTTTGAGTTAGCTAGGGCTCATCCCTACTAAACTCGTTTGTTATTTATGTTGGAGCTCTCTTTTCCTTACTTTATTTCTTTTTCCTCTTGAAAAACTTTGAATGATGATAAGCTCCTTGCTCTTTTCAGGGTTATTAATTTTGGGAGCTTTACTTGTATCACCCTCCTTAGGTGATATACTCCTGATCCAAGTGGAACAACTGAGAATCACACCAAGGAATCAGGGAAGTTTCTTCACCCCCATTCTTTGCTTATCATTTTCATCCCTCACATTATTCTGCTGACTTAGGTACATTGAGAACAATGTACCACTTTAGGTGTACGGATGGTTATTTCCTTAGAATGTTTTGTATTTGTGCATGCTTGTTACCTATGATGGCTATGATTATTTTGTTAAAGGACTTCCTAGCTTGATAGAATGATAGTTGTGAGTCAGTACAAGCACTGTACTTTAATATAGTTCTGTTTCATCTTTAGTGCACGTGTATACATGCTCACGATCACTTTCACCTTGTACACTCTAACCAACCCATCTTAATGGCTTTGGCATTAATTTGTTAAATTCTTTCTTCAATGCACTTTTAAAAGCTTTTAAGTTCCTTTGTTGTTTTCTCCAACCTTCAGTGAAGTTTTTAGCAGGTAGTTTATCAGGGATCAAAAAAAAAAAAAAAGAGGGTCTATGTCAGTATTCCTCTGCTTTTTAAGCATGAATGCGTATATGTAGATTGTAATCGATTAAGAGGGTGACTCTTGTGCCTGGCCAGCATGTGCATCCATCTGAAAGATTTTTGTGCAGTCTATGTTAGGCGGACCCAGAAAAGAAAGAATTTGTGTATATTTGTGTGTGAAAGAAATAAAGTTTCCCTTGTGATCCCTAGGATCTGTTTTATGGTCACTTGAGAGTTGGAGTTGTATTTAGGAACCAAAGGACTTTAACTGAGCATTGAAGAGGTCTTTAACACTCTAATGCCATCTTCATTATGTGTGGGGTGAATGGTCATCCTGGGGTAATCCGGGGTGTGGAGGTCAAGGTGAGAGTTAGCACACACACACATAAGGCACTGTGGATGAACCATAGCTATTATCACCTCATTATTCATTGAACAGCTCACTTTTTGATTCCCTGTCCATTTGTGCTTGTGGAGTTCTTTAATGCTAAGCTCGAGGTCGTATTTTTAGCCGTTTATCTTCTTTCCCTTATTCTTCATGTTTGTTTGCTTGGGGACAAGCAAACGCTTAGGTGTGGGGATGTTTGATAAACGTCTAAAAGTACGTATTTTACATGTATGTGTTGTGTATTATTTTCATATTCTATTGTTGAATCTATGCCCTTTTAGGTCTAAATTGCTTTGTCTTTGTATTTCAGGCCAGCCAGAAGCCCTGGGGACTCGACGACGAGGTGGGGAGCGAATTCGACACCAAAACAGTGTTTTCGAGACGGGATATCGTAGCACGGTGCTTTGTAGCATTCGCCTTAGCAAGCATCTGTAGCTTATCGTGGACTTCTCGGTAGAGAAGTAGAAATCCGAGGGGTCAGCATACCGGCTGTATGCTGACCCGTTTACCCATCGGAATTTGGGGTTTTATGGGCGATCTAGGGCATTTTATAAAAAAAACTTTCATCTTCTTTGAGAGCTTTCGGGGGAGAAAGAAGGCTAGGGTTTGGACATCACTTCCACATCATTTTAGAGGGCAAAAGGAGAGGAAATCCAGGCTTTCTTAGGTGGGGAGAGCAAGATCTTGGAGGATCCACTTCAAAGATTTCATTGTTTGGAGGTTGAATACAACGGGAAGCCACCCCTTCGAGTGGCGTCTTCGGAAGGTTTTCTCCGGGGATTCAAGCGGCATTCGGCCTTCACCATTTGAGGGAGTGTTCCTCATGTTTATTTCAATTATTTGCATGGTTTGTTTGGTGGATTTGTTGAACATGAACAACTAAACCCCAAGGTCACCGGATGTAGGTGAACTTTGGGGGCAAAACTTCGAGCTGAAGCCCAATTTTATTCAAATGGTGCAACAGATGTGCCAATTTGATGGCTTCCAAGATGAGGACCCATATGCTTGATGCGTCTCCGCAACAACACAACAGGGTGATGTGTGTCAACCCCTTGCGTTACCGCAAGTGCACGGGTCGTCAAGTAATAAAAGTGGACCCAAAGGGTCGGGTTGTCGAACCACAGGGAACAGAAGTACTAGTAATAGCCCCTCTTTTGTTATCTAGCCTAATGAGTGTAGTATGTGATGATCTAATGGCCAACACTAAGAGTGTCACCACAAGTGCGCAGGAAATAAAAGGAAAAGAGTTCTCAATCAATAAAAGTGAGGTATCCGGACAATGCTCCCCCTAGGATTCGGGTGTTGGATGTAGATTACAAGTGTTTCTAAACGAAGACAATGAGTCGTGGGTATCCAAAGGTATAACGGCCCCTGCCTCCAGGTCACCGATAACTAGTCCCCTACGAGGTCCCGGCGGAGAATTCTCTCGACGCCTCACACCACATATGACTGCTTAAAACTCTAGGGATCCCAAAGATATGACCAATTCCTAAAAGTAGATCTAACCCTGCCTCCAGGTGGAAGATCCCTAACCCCCTACGAGGTCCCGGCGGAGAATTCTCTCGACGCCTCACACCACATATGGTTGCTTGACACTTAGGGAATATGGAGATAGGAAATATCTGTCGGAAGGGAAAGGGGACACTCCGCTATCTCACGGCTCACCCTCTCAACCCTCTTTACTCTTGGTAATTCTAAACCTAGCGGTGATCTCTCTCTTCACTAGATTGAATAAAACATGCAAGACAATTAATAATGAAATCAAAAGCACAAACAAGCATTAAGAACTCAAGAGTAAAACTCAATCTGATAAATTCGAAAAGAAACACAATGTAAATCTAATGAAAATAGGAATCCTAGGGTTTACATGTCCAAATACCCTCTAGGGGTTTAGCTCTCCATGGAGAGAGTCACAAAACAAATAATAAATTCAGAAATAAGTTCCAAAGACATAAAGAATAACCCCCTTAAATCCGTGATGATAGTCTTGATGGGTAGTTTCCACGTCTGGATTGAATCCACTCCGAAGCTAGGTCGCCGATGGCTTCCTTGACGCTATGACGGAGGAGAAATCGATCCAAGTTGGTGAGGAAAGCTTCCCAAAGCCGCAAAGAACTCCCTCCAAGCCCTAGCCGGCTTGTCTCTCGAAAGTGGCCAAAAAGATCCCTAAAAATTATCACAAGGCGGCTTTTATCATTTGAATTCGGGGCTTTACGCGGGCATCCACACGGCCATCCACACGCCCGTGTGGAAATTCCACACGGCCGTGTGAAGCACTCTGCTACGCATCTTGCTACAAGTAAATTGCTACAGTAGCTTCGCTACGGTAGATGCTACGGTGATTTTCCCGAAGTCTTCCTTGGAGTCCACATGGTCGGGCACACGCTCGTGTGGTAGGGTGTGTGGCTTTCTATGCTTTGAAATCCTCAAGAACTTTCTTCGCTTTGTACGGAAGCCGGGACATGGGCGTACTATCGCCTTTGTGCCCTTTCGGTTTGTGTAATGACTTGTACTCCTCCGAAAGTTGGCAACACCCCCATGCATATGAACACAGCTTCTGATTGTGGTCTTGAAACGTGTCATCACACCCTATCTTTGCTTCTTCCTGTATGTCATGTCTCCAAAGCCCTGTTTGCACAAAAGAACACAAAACACACCTTGTTAATGCTAAAATCTGATAGAAGTGATGCTCAATGCATATAAACTGATATTATAAAATATATATAATCAAGCACTTATCAATGCTCATCTTGCAACTTTCCTAGAAATCTGTGATACCTTCAAGGCGAACAATGTGTCCGAGGATGCGGTTCGTCTTCGATTGTTCCCATTCTCTGTGCGAGGGAGGGCCAAGCAATAGCTAAGTTCCTTGCCAGCGGGTTCGATTACAAGCTGGGAACAGTTGGCCGAAAAGTTTCTGACCATATATTTTCCACCGGCCAAGATCACCAAACTTAGAAGTGACATCTCTTCATTTCGGCAAGCCGAATCTGAAACACTGTATGATACTTGGGAGCGGTATAAGGAATTGTTGAGGAAGTGCCCACAGCATGGAATAGTGGAATGAATGCAAATCCAGATATATTAGCAGCATCACTTCTACGAATAATAGGATCACTGTTTGAAAACATGATACGAATTGGCTTGTTATTGAGAGGAGCAGAGTTCAGCATTTCCAATGGCTTTGTTGCATCAACGGGATTGCCACAGTTGACATAGGCATGCCCCAATGACCTCCTGGTACTGATATCACGGCAAACACAAACAGACACCACATGCCCGACCTGGCTAAAGATATCAAACAGCTGTGCATCCATCACGTTCGCCTCCAAAAGCGGCGGCGGCATGCTTGGCGGTGAACGAGCAACAACGACGACAAGCGGCGGCGGCGGCATTATCTCAGCCACTCAAGCATGCCGCGGCGCTGAACGAGCTGCGGCGACGACAAGCGGAGGCGGCGGCAGTGACGACGCGACAGGCAACGCAACGGTGACGAGCGAAGAAGTTTTTTTATTATATATATATATATATATATATATATACGGGGAGCGGGAGAATATACACCTTCTCCTTCGTCTTCTTTCCTCTTTTTTTTTAATTAATTTTTTTTTGTCCTCTTTTTTTTTTTCTTCTTTTTAACTTCCTCTCATCCCTTTTTAAAAGAACATTGGATTTTTTTCCCCACCTCTCCGTTAAATCACAACCCAACCTCTCCGTGAAATCACAACAAAAAATTCAAAATTCAAAATAAAAAAAAATTTTGAATTATTTTTTTTCCCAACCTCTCTGCCAAATCACAGCCAAAAATTCAAAATTCAAAATTAAAAAATAAAAATAATTTTGAATTATTTTCTTTTAACCCAACCTTTCCGCCAAATCACAGCTGAGTTGAGAACAAAAAATTCAAAATTTAGAAATGTTTTTAATTAAATTTTGAATTTTAATAAAAAAAATCAATTTGCCTTGGGATATGTATTTAGATGCTTCAGGACTTGCAGTTTCTCATGTTGCATCGAGATATGTTATCAGGCTATATAAAATTTAAGATTGCCTCGGAATTTGTGTTTGGCTATCCTAAGATTTGAGATTGCCTCGAGATATGTGTTCTTAAGGTTAATCTTGTAACTTTTGCATTTGTGCCTCGAGATATGTTCTCAAAGGGAATTTTGTAATTTTGCATTTATGCCTCGAGATATGTTCTCAATGGCAATTTTGTAATTTGCATTTTGTATTTGCCTTGGAATTTGCATTCTAGTCCAAGATAACCAAATAATCAATTAAGATTAAGATTAGGATATTTAAATTTTAATTCTAAATTTATTAGAATTTTAATTAAATTGGGATTTGGTTTCCATTATAAACACCAAGTAGTCAGTGCCGTGAACATGAGCACTCCTCCCTCCCTATTGTATCTAGCAATAGTACAAAAACTCTCCAAAATACCAGCGAACGGGCAGACCTCAGATGCGAAAGATAAGAAGAAGAAGAAGTAATTTGCCTTTTAAACTCTATTTCACAAAAAGCCAATATGAAGGGGAAAAAACCCACAATTGTGTGCATTAAGGACGGACATGACGTGATTTGATCGGACGGGTTTTTTTCCCACCATTTCCAAGGGTAAAGATGGAATTTCATACCAAAGACACATTTAAAGTGACGGAAAAGGGGTAGACAGGAAGTAAACTATAACGGATGGGCTGTCAGGGGTGTTCAAAAGTTGGAGGGAGTTTTTAAGAAGTTTTGAAATTCGCGAGGGGTTAACAGTAATTTACTTTTATATAAAACAAAATTAAATTACAATGATATTTCTTTGGAAAAACAAAAAAACAAAACAGCTGACTTTGGAGTACCTTCACATTTTGACAAGCCTTTAATTCATCATCCTCCACATGTCCACAAAACATTGGGAAAATAAAATTGAGTAACAGTTAAGAGTCACACTCCACTACAACAACCAACAAAAACTAAGTTGTTAATCAAACAAACCAGAAAAAAAATGAGGGTGCGTAATACCTTTAATTCATCATCCACCGCATGTCCACAAAACATTGGAAAAACAAAATTTAATAAAAGTAAAGAGTCGCACTCCACTAAAACAACCAACAAAAACTAAGATGTTAATCAAACAAACCCGAAAAAGATAAAGGTGCGAAATACCTTTAATTCATCATCCTCCACATGCCCACAAAACATTGCAGAAACAAAATTTAGTAAAAGTAAAGAGTCACACTCCACTAAAACAACCAACAAAAAACTTAGATGTTAATCAAACAAACCAGAAAAAAATAAAGGTGCTAAATAGCAAATCCCTTCCAAACCAAACCCTGATTCAGTTGAGATTTTTCAAATCATCAAATCAAACTCTGCAACTGGATCTCGTAGAAACCCTCCTCCCAGAATCTAGAGAACCCCTAACAACACTTCCTGGCCGAGCACTCTTCTTCATCTCCTTGCTCAGCATCCCAACTCTCTCAACTGAGAAATCCGCCGGCACCGACTTCCTCAAACTCTCCACCTTCTTCTGACCCCTCCTCTTCCCCAACTCCGCCGCCGCCGCCGGATTCTCACTCACACCATCATCTCCTACCTCTCCCATCTTTCTCTTCAGCCGATCATTCCTTCGAGCCGAGTACAAATCATACATCCTCCCCCTTTCAAACATTGCGCTTGCCGGTGTGAAACTAATCCGGATCTCATCATTCTCATTATCGTTGATTGGATCTTCTTTGATTCCTTTGGCGATGGCGAGCAACTCCGATGAAATGGCCTTATGGGGAGAGGGACTGAGGGTCTTCTTCTCTGGGGTTTCGGAGGGAGGCACGTAGCGGGGAGGGCGACGAGGGCGGAGGCGGCGAGGAGAAAGAGCAAGCGGCGGCCGCCCGATGGTCGGAGAACGAGCACGAGGCATTGGTTTTCCTTTTTTGTTTTCCGCTTTTTTTC
Source organism: Dioscorea dumetorum (assembly GCA_902712375.1). NCBI lineage: Eukaryota > Viridiplantae > Streptophyta > Magnoliopsida > Dioscoreales > Dioscoreaceae > Dioscorea > Dioscorea dumetorum. Next base: position 69,554 of record CACTHL010000263.1, read on the forward strand.
TTTTTGGTGAAAGACCGTTGTGAATGTTTTCTTTGGTGCTTTCCTTTCGGAATGGTTAAAATGGAAGGTGGAGCATTTGATGGTACGAATGTTTAGAAGATTTGGAGCGCATCCCTTCTCCAACGGTCCGCTGAATTTGAATTTCAAACCACGTCCCTGACATAGAGTAGTTTTATGCAGTGTCTTTTTTTTAAATAATAATAATTTCTTTATTTTTCTTTGCTATTGAAAACTAACATAAAATCAAATATAAAGGAAAATTAATTATAGTCATCAAAAGCTTCAGAATCCCTCTAACATTTGAATATCTTAAGTAGTTTTTTTTATTAATTCCTTGATTTTTTTTAGTCTTGAGTCTCATTCTGTCAAGTATCTTTTGGCAAAATTTTAAATTTTATCCTTGTGTTTATTGGGAAAACCCCACATCTATTTTTTTTAATCCATTTTTTCATCTACCTTTGGTTGTTTTATTTACCCATGAAAAAACTTGTTTCTCCCTAGCCTTATTCTTTTTTAATTTTTTAATTTAATTTTTTTATTCTCATCTAGTTGGCATAAATCTGTTTCTCTTTTAACATTGGTTATGTGTTCCTCTCATTGCTATTTATTTGCTCTACCAAAGCAACTATCTTTTCCATGGTGAGTCAACATTCAAGTTTATAAGAGGTAAGACTCAAGGAAATAATCACCTTCACTGTGAGTTATTTTGTCATTTTTGCTCAAAACAAATTTTTATAGCTTCCAAGTTTGACCCATGTCAATGTGAGGTGCTCAAGCTACGGGTTTTAAAATTATAAGGTGGAAAGACATCCTCTAATTCACCATGTTGACTTTTTAGGAGTTATTCAATAGATATAACGGGGAGAGACCCATTCTATTGTAGATGCCAGTTTTGTTCAAAATAATATCTTTCCTCATGGTATATGATTTTACATTTAGTACTCATTTTTTCCATTAAACTTCTTAAATTCTTGTTGAAGCATTAATCTTTCAGTTTAATAATCAATAATTCCTTTTAAAACAAAAGAACACTACTTATAGTTTATTCTTTACAAGTGACATCGTTTTCCCTACATTGTTTCAATTGGTCTATCATTACCTGTGACACAATCGTAAAGAGTTCCCTTCTTCCTTACATTTATACTACCTAAAACACTTGAGAGCAAATTTTATTAAGGGCCATAGACATTCCCTTTATTCTCTGTTCCTATTATTATTATCGTGTCTATGCGCTCTTACACTTACGAATTTAATGCCAAAAAATTTGTATCCTATATAATAAAAATGTTTTATTAATTATACTTTGGCGCATTAACCAACTTTTACTCGGTGTGTAAATACTTTTGTAATAGTTACTCTTGTTTTTAAAATGATCCCGTATCTCACCCGTATTTTTGAGATTCCACTAAATGTGTATTGTTTCCTCTTAATATCAAAGGTTTCCGCTTAATTTACAACATTTCTAGATGAAATCATAAGTTTTCACTTATTATATGACAATTCCAATGAAAGTTACATAATATAACTTATAGTTCAGTGTTTTTGATTATTTTTTATTATTAATTTTAGTTCTTTCCTATTTTTATTTATTCCTTAATAGTTTATGATATTCCTCTAGAAGACTAATTATCGGAAAGCATGTACTTCAACTGAGACACATTTCTACCCAACAGGCATCAGAGAGGCTCTTAACCATCATTACTTCATTGTAATGTTATGAAATAGCATAATCAGAGTTGGCAAAAAAGTTTTAAAATGTCCAAGGCTTCTAGAATGTATCGTGCAATTAATGGGTGTTGTGCGTATTGCTCAATCCTATACCATAAGTGCATTGGTCATCAAGTAATAGATAAGTGATAAAAGGGGTTGTCGTATCCAAAGGGATTTATGAACACTAGTACTAATTTTAATTGTGCAATCTAATCTAAAGTCAAAATGAGAAACGTTAGTAACAAGTGCTTGATTATGCATATTTAATCACATCATTTTATATACATTGAGCATCACTTTCATTATGTTTTATTGCTCTTCAAGTGTATTTTGTGTTTTTTTTGTGTAAACAGGCTATAAAAGTGTGAAGTGAACAAGAGAAACAAAGATAGGGCGTAGTAGCACTTTTTAAGACCCTTTTATGAGGAGTAAGGACCAAGACATCAGCAGTGATTATATACATAGGTGTGTGTGTGCCAACTTATGCAGATTTTTAAGGTAATTCATGAGCTCGAAGGGCACGAAGCTATTTATACACCCGAGTCCCAGCTAGATGCACAATTTAGAAGGAATCTCATTAATTTCAGTATACAAAAGGCTACACTCCCTACCACATAAGGGTGTGCCCGGCCATGTGGACTCAGAGATGAATTCTCGCGTTGTGTATTGTAGCCATACTGTATCGCACATATTATAGCAAATACTGTAGCAAAAACGCAGACGTATGAAATTTCCATACGTCCGTGTGGCTATTGTATATGACTATATGAGAGCTCGTGTGAGCCCCCGATTTCAGTTTGTAAAAGTCTGCTTTGCCATATTTTTATGGATCTTTTCAGCAACTCTTGAGAGGCAAAGCGGTTAGGGCTTGGGAGGAGTTCTATGTGGTTTAAGGGACATTTCTGCAACAACTTGGATCGATTCTTCCTCCGTCATAGCATCATAAAAGTTATCGGTTACCCTAGCTTCAGAGTGGATTCCATTCCGACATCGAAACTACCGATCAAGGCCATCATCACAGATATAGGGGGAAGGGGATTAATTTCTATGGCTTTCACATACTTTATCTCTCTTGATTATTTGTTTTGTATTTGCTCCATGAAGAACAAAACCCCTAGAAGGTATGTGGACATATGAACCTTAGGATTCTGATTTTAATTTGATTTACATTATATTTCTATTTGATTTCAATTTATTGAGTTTTACTCTTGTGTTCTTAATGCTTGCATGTTCTCTTAATTGCAATATTAATTGATTTGCATGTTTTATTCAGCCTAGTGACGAGAGAAATCACTGCTATGTTTAGAATTATGAAGAGTGAAGAGGGTTGATAGGGTGAGCCGTGAGATAGTGGAGTGTCCCCTTTCTGTTTTGATAGATATTTCCTATCTTTGTATTCCCTAAGCTCTAAGCAACCACATATGGTATGAGGCGTCGAGAGAACTCTCCACCAGAGCCTTGTAGGGGATTAGGGATCCTTTACCTGGAGGAAGGATTGAATTTATTATTAGGAATCTGTTATGTCTTTGGGATCCCTCAAGTGCTAAGTAGGTCATATGTGGTGTGAGGCATCAAGAGAATTCTCCACAGGACCTTATAAGGGACTAGTTACCGGTGGCCTACAAATAGGGACCGGTATATCTTAGGATACCCATGACTCAATTACTACTTCTAGAAACACTTGTACATCAAGTACCTAATAATTGAAGCCGAGGGGAAGATTGTCCAGATACTACACTTTTATCGAATGAGACTCCTATTTATTTTATCCCTACACATGTCAGAGACACTCACTAAAATGCACATTAGATCATCACAACACTACATCCACTAGGTTAGATAATAGAGAAGGAAAAACTACTAGTACTTTTATTTCTTGTGATTCGATAAACAAACCTGTTAGGTTCATTATATTACTTAATGACTAGTGCAATTGCGGTAACACAAGAGGTTGACATATCACCCAGTGTTTTGTGTGCATCTGTTATTTAACGACTAGTGCACTTACGGTAACACAAGGGGTACACAAGGGGTTGACATATTCATCTACGTGTGATCTCCTCATATAGATCTCTTAAAACCTAATGTGAAAACATAATAGTAAAGTCTCTCTCGATACACTAAAACCAATATCTAAAAGAAAGATGAATCCAACAAACATGCTATTTCCCTTCGATAAAGATCACCATGCTTACGAGTGACATCTTTTTAGATCAGTGATTAAAGGCTGAAACGTTTTATGACACATGGGAGAGGCGTAATGGCTTTTAAGGAAATACCTACAACAAGGAATTGTTTAGTGGATGCAAATTCAGATTTTCTTTAATGGGTTGAATGTAACCATCAAACAAATATTGGATGCATTCACCTGAGGTTCCTTTTGTAGTAAGCAACCAAATGGCTCAATGATGATTGTCCCTCAAGTGCACAAGGTCTTCAAGTAATACCCTGTGTGTGACACAGCGGTCGTATTCAATGGAGCTAAGGAGCTGCTATTACTTCCATTTCGTCTATTTCCTAACAAAACACTCAAAGAGAAGAGTACAACTACTACATAAAGATAAAACTAATAACAAGAGGATAAAGTTACTACTACACACCAAATGAATATTCAAGGGACGATCAAAGAGGAGAAGAAGTGATTTGTATAAGGAATCCCTTAGGATTGTCATTAAGTCCTGAATTAAGGATGATGTGTTGTGATGGTAGGTTGGACCGAGAGATTCCTAAAGTAGGCTAATCTTGAATTCCTCAGTGACTAACCCCTAATCCCAAACGAGTGTTGACCAGAACCCCTTCCGGTCAACTCCTTCTACGATTGCAATGCACTCAGAGAATCCCTTATTAGGAGTAAACACTCTTCTAGGTCTAAACCTAGAGTTTAGAGGGCTACCAAATACCCAAATCCCTCGGTTTGTTCGTACATGAATCCCCTTTCCACCTATATGTGCTTCTGAAAAATCTTCGGTGGCATGAGATTGATACTTACTCCTAGGTCGCCCAACGCTTTTCATCCATCATTCCTCCAATCGTGCATGGAATGATGAAACTTCCGAGGATCTTTCTCCTTTTTGGGAATCTTGTTCGAAATAATTGCTGAACATTCTTCACTTAATGTCACCATCGAAAGCGCCTCCAATTTTCTCTTGTTAGTTAATAGCTCCTTAAGAAATTTGGCGTACTTTGGCATTTGTGATAGAGCTTTAACGAACGGGACATTGATGTGTAGGGTCTTGAACATCTCCAGAAACTTCTTGAACAGTGCCTCTTGTTGGTCCTTCTTGAGTTTTAATGGATATGGCAAAGTGGGTTTGAATTCTGCCACCGAGTCTTTCTCCTTGCCCTTCAACTTTTCCCTTGTGCTCGAGTTTGACCCAGGATCTCTCTCTAACACTTCCACCTCTGATTCACATTGAGACTCTTTTTGTGCTTGTGGAGGTGGGGATTCAAGTTCCTTGCCACTTCTCAAGGTGACTGCCTTGAGGGACTCCCTAGGGTTAACTTCAGTATTGCTAGGTAGAGCACCCGGGGGTTGTTTAGCAAACCTCTTGGACATCTGTGCAACCTGACGCTCAAGGTTCTGTAAAGAGGCTTGTTGATTCCTCATCATCTCTTCATGCCCTGTGATTCGGGCATCATTGGCTTGGATGTACTGGACAACGAGGGCCTTAATAGAAGGTCCATTTTGCTCCGATGGTGAAGGCCTCGAAAATCAAGGCTGTGCCTATTGCTGCTGTGGGCGCTGCTGCCCCTGATTCTGATCCTTCCAAGAAAAATTTGGGTGATTTCTCCACCCAGGATTGTATGTGCTACTGTAGGGGTTGTTCTCATATCGCTGATTTTGACCAATGAAGTCCACTTGTTCGGTCACCTGAACCCCTTCTTATTGGGCCCTGCTTGGCTTGCCCAACCGACATGACTGCCACCTTGTGTCGAAGACTGAATTTGCATTGTGTCTAGTCTCTTAGAAATATCTTGGACCTGTGCCGCTAAGGTGGTGGGCACATCAACCTCATAAAGCGCGACTGTTTTCACAGGCTTGTTGCACTCGGAGCTCCACTGATACTCATTGGAGGCCATGTCTTCAATCAGATTATGTGCCTCATTGGGTCTCTTACTGAACAAGGAGCCTCCTGTTGCTGCGTGCAACATCTGCTTGGTGGCCACATTCAACCCGTTATAGAATATTTTGATTTGCATCCATTCAACTATTCCATGTTGCTGGCACTTCCTTAACAAATCCTTGTACCGTTCCCAACTATCATACAAGGTCTCAGATTCTGCCTGTTGGAATGAGGAGATATCACTTCTGAGCTTGGTGATCTTTGCCGGTGGAAAATAGTAAGTCAAGAACTTCTCGGCTAACTGTTCCCAGTTTGTAATGGAACCCGCCAGCAAGGAACTTAGCCATTGCTTGGCCCTTTCGCGGATAGAAAACGGGAACAATCGAAGGCGAACAGCAACCTCGGATACATTATTCGCCATGAAATTGTCACAAATCTCCAGGAAAGTTGCAAGATGAGGATATGGGTCCTCATCTTGAAAATCATCAAATTGGCACATCTGTTGCACCATTTGAATGAAAAATTGGGCTTCAGCTCGAACTTGTTGGCCGCAACTAGGGGTCGCACAATACTGGACCAAGATCCCTCTAGATTAGGCTGGGCATAGTCAGAGATACTTCTCTGATTTCCAGCCATATTTTCTTCTTGGTCCACCTCTATGTTCACTTCCACTTACCCGGTTTCCCTTAGATGAATCTGCCGCTGTCTCCGATGAAATGTCCATTCGATGTCCGGATCTGGAGACGCTAGCTATGAGGAATTCCCCCGGGTCATGCACTATGCCTGCACAATACAAAAAAAAAAAGAAGATGAGTTACGATCTTTTAAGCTTGAAGCAAAGAAAAATCGAAAACAGTTTAAACAAAACACAAATAATAACAAAAACAAATAAGAGAATACAAGCAAAAACAAAGAACAAAGTAACCGCAATTCTTAGAAACGATCAGAGTACTAAGACTGTCCTAATTCTTAGAAGTTGCCAGTCCCCGGCAACGGCGCCCAAAACTTGATACGCCCCTTGAGTAACTGCAAGTGCATATCGGCGCCAAAAACTGTTTAAATTCTTAGAAGTTGCCAGTCCCCGTGTGAATATAGTCTCTGTCATATAAACCAACAAAGACAGAGAACTGCGTGAGGCTCATGGAGTGGTACTGACCGAACAATCTGAAGCGGATCGTGTCCTCCTTCTCAAAATCAGGGCGAGCGCGGTCGAAGTCGAATGAGGACGGGACCTCTAGTGTGAGCTCGCGATAAGTGGGATCACGAATAGTAAGGAGACGGTCCCAGCCTCCCACAGCGGTAAGCTCGCGCACCTCATAGGCCAAGTCGATCTCCTCGAGTGCCTTCCAATCAATTACGCGCGCCTGCCCGAATTTGAGACGCTGTAAGCACTCATATTGCTGTTGATGCTCAAGGATGACGAACTCTAATTCCTCCGGGAGGAGAAGGCTCCCGAGCGGAGCGAGAACGCTTGTGGGTGACCTTCTTAGTCCCGGGGGCCATATCCGTGAAAATCAAGGCAGGTTATGGCGAGAAAATCATCATGCGGGAATCCACATGGGCTTGTGGATGATCCACACGCCCTTGTGGATCATCTTCCTCATCCACACGGGTGTGTGGATGGGCCACACGCCCGTGTGGATGCCCGACCATGGCCAAAAGGCCACGGTTAGGTGGTTTCCACATCTAGAAATACCCCTAAATCGACAAGCACGCATATTATGATGGTTCCCATAAAAGATTTATGCATAAAACATCAACAAATCACCAGATCTGAGATTTAAAACTCATGGCAAGAACTAGAAAGACATGGAGCTTACCGGAGATTTTTGATGAAGAAAGAGATGGGGATCGCCGGAAAAACACCCAAGAATCCTTAAATAAGCTAAGGAAAGGAGTTAGGAACCCAAGAGGTGTGTCTCTTCGCGTGGAGGCGTCAGAAGGAGAAAAGGCGCGAAAGTTTGAATGGTGGTTTCAAGGCCTTCTCATCTCCTTATAAGCCACATGGACGTGTGAGGGTCTCACACGCCTTTGTGGATAGCTACACGGGCATGTGGATGAGCCACACGCCCTTGTGACTCCAAAAACCGACGTCAGAACGCCACAAGGGCACTCACACGGGCTTGTGAGTGCCGGTGTGGATGGAAAACTCAAGATAGAAGGCCACAGGGGCACTCACACGGGCGTGTGAGTGCCCTTGTGGACCTGCAAAATCCACAGGGGCAGCCACACGGGCTTGTGGCTCCTCAGGAAGGCCACAGGGGCACCTACATGCCCGTGTGGGTGCCCTTGTACCTTTCTGTTACATGTTTTCTTCAATTTTCAGCAAGGCACAGGGGCACTCACACCCCATTGTGCCTGCCCTTATGGATTTTCAGCACAATATGAAACAAATAAGTACAAGGCCAATTCCTTAACTTTAAACCGCTAGAACATTCTAGATCATGCCACACATGTATAATTATCGTGAAACACCAAGAATAAACAATAAAAACACAGCAACGACAGAATTAACGCAAATTCGCCTACTCAAGCTAGTTATTACTGCAGAATTAAACACTAACTACAAAAGCAATAAAATGACTTGGGTTACCTCCCAAGAAGTGCTTGTTTTACCTCATTAGCTTGACATATGGTTGCTTGACACTTAGGGAATATGGAGATAGGAAATATCTGTCGGAAGGGAAAGGGGACACTCCGCTATCTCACGGCTCACCCTCTCAACCCTCTTTACTCTTGGTAATTCTAAACCTAGCGGTGATCTCTCTCGTCACTAGATTGAATAAAACATGCAAGGCAATTAATAATGAAATCAAAAGCACAAACAAGCATTAAGAACTCAAGAGTAAAACTCAAACTGATAGATTCGAATAGAAACATAATGTAAATCTAATGAAAATAAGAATCCTAGGGTTTACATGTCCGAATACCCTCTAGGGGTTTAGCTCTCCATGGAGCGAGTCACAAAACAAATAATAAATTCAGAATAAAGTTCCAAAGACATAAAGAATAACCCCCTTGAATCCGTGATGATGGTCTTGATGGGTAGTTTCCACGTCTGGATTGAATCCACTCCGAAGCTAGGTCGCCGATGGCTTCCTTGATGCTATGACGGAGGAGGAATCAATCCAAGTTGGTGAGGAAAGCTTCCCAAAGCCGCAAAGAACTCCTTCCAAGCCCTAGCCGCCTTGTCTCTCGAAAGTGGCCGAAAAGATCCCTAAAAATTATCACAAGGCGGCTTTTATAATTTGAATTCGGGGCTTTACGCGGGCATCCACACGGCCAGCCACACGCCCGTGTGGAAATTCCACACGGGCGTGTGAAGTGCTCTGCTACAGTACTGCGCTACAGTAAATGCTACAGTGATTTCCCCCCGAAGTCTTCCTTGGAGTCCACACGGTCGGACACACGCTCGTGTGGTAGGGTGTGTGGCGTTTTATGCTTTGAAATCCTCAAGAACCTTCTTCTGCTTTGTACGGAAGCTGGGACATGGGCGTACTACTGCCTTTGTGCCCTTTCGGTTTGTGTAATGACTTGTACTCCTCCGAAAGTTGGCAACACCCCCATGCATATGAACACAGCTTCTGATTGTGGTATTGAAACGTGTCATCACACCCTATCTTTGCTTCTTCCTGTATGTCATGTCTCCAAAGCCCTGTTTGCACAAAAGAACACAAAACACACCTTGTTAATGCTAAAACCTGATAAAAGTGATGCTCAATGCATATAAACTGATATTATAAAATATATATAATCAAGCACTTATCAGGCGCCTCCAAGCACCCCCACGCTCAAATACTCATCGGAGGAGGTTATTTTGGAGTGGAATCAAGTGGGAGAAGAGGGAAGAACGCATAGATCTTCATCCTAGAGCTGCCGATGCGGATTTCGCAAGTTTATTCATCAAACCTAGTCGACACGCTCAAGAGGGAGTTCTTAGTGTTTTTGTTGATGTACTCTTTATTGTTTGAACTTTCCTTCTTATTCATGTCGAACTAAACCTCCCAAGGCCGCCGGGCAACCGGTGAACCTTGGGAGGAATACTTGTATTGGATGTTGTACTTTTAATTCAATGAATGCGTGGTGTGTTATTTGGTTTCATACTTTGTGTGCTTAATTGTAGTGATTTGCATGAGAACTCTGCATTTCATCTTATCGATTGTGCTTGGTTGTGCGAGGTGCGCTCTTGTATTAGATCCACATAGTATGAAGAGGGACTCATTGTACCGGTACACCGGAGGTTCCAGGTGCCGGTAGCCTCCCGTAGGTTGTAGAGTTCATCTTAGCGAAATTGCTTATAGATAACTCCAACCAAGGCTCCTTAGTCCCAATGATATCGTGTGAGTATCCTTTGGATAAAGGAACTTGTACTGGATTAGGGCTACACTATGGAGGTTCCGGGGTAGTCGACTTCCGAGCCTAGACGGACCAAAATATTAACACAAAATACTAGCGTTCCTAATATCCTATTCCCCGGCAACGGCACCAAAAACTTGATGCATCTCCGCAACAACACAACAGGGTGATGTGTGTCAACCCCTTGCGTTACCGCAAGTGCAGGGGTCGTCAAGTAATAAAGGTGGACCCAAAGGGTCGGGTTGTCAAACCATAGGGAATAGAAATACTAGTAATAGCCCCTCTTTTGTTATCTAGCTTAATGAGTGTAGTGTGTGATGATCTAATGGCCAAAACTAAGAGTGTCTCTACAAGTGTGTAGGAATAAAAAGGAAAAGAGTTCTCAATCAATAAAAGTGAGGTATCCGGACAATGCTCCCCTAGGATTCGGGTGTTGGATGTAGATTACAAGTGTTTTTAAACGAAAACAATGAGTCATGGGTATCCTAAGGTATAACGGCCCCTGCCTCCAGGTCGCCGATAGCTAGTCCCCTACGAGGTCCCGGAGGAGAATTCTCTCGACGCCTCACACCACATATGACTGCTTAAAACTCTAGGGATCCCAAAGATATAACCAATTCCTAAAAGTAGATCTAACCCTGCCTCCAGGTGAAAGATCCCTAACCCCCTACGAGCTCCCGGGGAGAATTCTCTTGACACCTCACACCACATATGGTTGCTTGACACTTAGGGAATATGGAGATAGGAAATATCTATCGGAAGGGAAAGGGGACACTCCGCTATCTCATGGCTCACCCTCTCAACCCTCTTTACTCTTGGTAATTCTAAACCTAGCGGTGATCTCTCTCTTCAGTAGATTGAATAAAACATTCAAGGCAATTAATAATGAAATCAAAAGCAGAAGCAAGTATTAAGAACTCAAGAGTAAAACTCAAACTGATAAATTCGAATAGAAACACAATGTAAATCTAATGAAAGTAAGAATCCTAGGGTTTACATGTCCGAATATCCTCTAGGGGTTTAGCTCTCCATGGAGCAAGTCACAAAACAAATAATGAATTGAGAATAAAGTTCCAAAGACATAAAGAATAACACCCCTAAATCCGTGATAATGGTCTTGATGGGTAGTTTCCACGTCTGGATTGAATCCACTACGAAGCTAGCTCGCCGATGGCTTCCTTGATGCTATGACGGAGGAGGAATCGATCCAAGTTGGTGAGGAAAGCTTCCCAAAGCCGCAAAGAACTCCCTCCAAGCCCTAGCCGCCTTGTCTCTCGAAAGTGGCCGAAAAGATCCTTAAAAATTATCACAATGCGGCTTTTATAATTTGAATTCCGGGCTTTACGCGGGCATCCACATGGGCATTCACACGCCCGTGTGAAAATTCCACACGGCGTGTACAGTACTTTTTTCTACAGTAGTAAACTGCTACAGTACTTTGCTACAGTACTTGATGTTAAAGTTTCGTTTCGAGACCAAAAGATTTTTAACTGACTATTGAGAGCCACTTTAGCGCTTCTAACACTAATTTCAATTTGTGTGAGGTGAATGGATATCTTGGGGTAATCCAGGGTGTGGAGGTCAAAGTGGAAGTTGGCACACACTCACTTGATCACTTTGGATGAAACAGAGCTAATATTACTTGTCTATACATTGAACAACTCACTTCTTGATTTCTGTCTATTTGTGCTTGTGGAGTCCTGTACATTTGAGCTTGAGGTCATATATTTAGCCGTTTATCTTCTTGCCCCTGTTCTTCATGTTTGTTTGCTTGGGGACAAGCAAACGCTTAGGTGTGGGAATGTTTGATAAACGTCGAAATATACGTATTTTATATGTAATTTTCTGAATTATTTTATTATCTTTTTGATGAGCTGATGCTTTTCTTTTGGTATAAATCTCTTTATTTTGTATTGCAGGCCATGAATAAGCCAAAATGAACTCAAGAACATATTTATGAAGAAATGGACACCAAATACGGCATTTTTGGGCTTCATCACTGTAGCAGTAATGTAGCAAGAGCATTGTAGCAGCAATGTAGCAGGGTACTGTAGCACCGGAAAAAAACTAACAAAGTCTCTGGATGCCTTGCGGGCAACCTTGTGCCCGCAAGGTCACCCGCAAGGCATCGCGATGTCATGAATTTATAGGCTTTTAGGGCATTTTGGGAAGGGGACTTTAGCCACCATTCTCCACCATCTTCACCTAGGGCTTCAAGGCAAGTGGAGAAGGCAGATCTGAGGGGGAAATCAAGGGGAGAAGAGGTTGTCCTATCAAGGAGAAGATCTAGGAGCTTGCCGGCGCGGATCCGACAAGTTCTCATCACCACCTTCTAGTCTTCATCTTAAGGGAGTTTGTTATGAGCTTTGTCTTGTATTTATTGTATTTCTTGCTTTCTCCTTTGTTGATGAGGAACTAGACTCCCAAGGTCACCGGGCATCCAGTGAACCTTGGGATGAACTTGCTTTGTATGGATGTTAGATTTACATTTATGGTGTTTGGTTTGGTTTGTGGTTCATGCTTTGTGTTTTTTGATGTGTTGTTTGGCATGAGAACTCTGCGATTCAACTTCTAGATTGTATTTGGTTCGTGACCATCGCCCTTGTGCTTGACTCACATAGCATGGAAGGGATTCATGTATGAATACGCCGTGACCATCGGGTATTTCATGCCTCTCCAACCAATAGGGCTGGACCGAGGTTGAGTATCGACCCTAATTAGAGGTTTTCCTAAGCGTAGTGCAATCGTAGGAGGATTTGGTAGGAAGAAATTCCGAGCCAATACTCGTACCGGATTAGGAGTCATCGCCGTGACCATCGGGGTGATCTACTGTTGGATATCTCTTGGCCCATCCACTATTGCCTGTGTAATTTTAGCATCCATATAGCTTTAGTAGTCTTGAGGGGATCCTAGCCCGGGACCTCGCGCTTTCATTATTATTTGCTTCCTTAAATATGCTCATGTGGTGTGCCTGAGTACATGTGTTTGTAGTTATCTTTGCTAGTTTTCTTATCTTGTTTTAATTCTCGATCTTTGGTAGACTAGACAGTGTCGTCTATCGGGAAGTAATAGCAGCTCTTGGGACCCCAGGGAATACGACCCTCCCACGCATGCGTGAGAGGTATTACTTGACGACCCGTGCGCTTGCGGATCTCACCAGCCATCATAGGTTACAATCATGCATAAATGTCATCAAAGTTCACCAAAATAGACATGCACAAGTAATAAAAAACAATTTGATGCTAAAGAACATATGTGCATGCATGCCACCCCCCACTTAAAGTCGTCCATTGCCCCTAATGTACATGATCAGCAGCTCAAAACATAGGATATGAAATATAAAGCAGGAAAGAGGGGTGAGTGAACTTGCCTGAGTTAGAGTGGTAGCGCATGAATGGATACGATCATGTAATTATCGTGCTCCTAATGATAGTAGAGAAGAGAAAACAAAGCCCACGTCTACCCTTCGAGGTATAACGGGACATTTGATCAAGGCATCTATCATCATCACACAAAAATTATTAAAGAGCTAATAAATAAGATAGTAAATAAGAAAAACATGAGTTTGGAAGAGTTAGGCTCTTTCTAACTTGAACTACAAAAGGAAATAAGACAAGGAAGGACAATGTGTGAGAACTTGTAAAGAAAAGATATATAAACATGGATTTTCAAGTTTAAAGAATTCTCACATTTTTTAGCTTGGGGTTTAATAAAGATTTAAGCAACAAAAGCTAGAAAGATAAGAGAGAAAGTCACACCCAAAGCTTGATGGCAAAATTCGACGGTGTCATTGAAAACTTGATGAAAAGTGATAGACCGACAAAATTAAAACTGAAAATGATGAGGGATTTCAAGATCAAGGTTAAGTTGGCAAAATAGAGAGGGTTTTCTACACAAAAAGTCACAAAAACTGCCATAGAATCAGCCAAAGAGAGAAAGAGAAACATAATTTCTTGTGTGCTGAAAAAGCTGAAATTTTGTACTGAATAGGGGTTGTGTGCGGTGTGCGGCCCGCACATATGTGTGGGGGCCGTAGGCAGCCCGCACACCCCGCACAGCGCCAGAAAACCTTGAAACTCTTCATTACATGCATAATCCTCATCACAATGCAAAGTATGATCATAGAACTATAAAGAACACATCAAGGATCATCAACCTCAACAATAAATACTCATGCTAACACATCAAATGACAAAAAATTTGCAATTGGGATACTCACACCAAACAAAACAAAAACAAGCACGAAAGCTACGAAAACTAAAACACACGACTAGGTAAGCAAGAAAACTAATTCAAAAGCTTGGGTTGCCTCCTACGAAGCGATTGTTTAACGTCACGAGCTTGACGTACCTCTTTCTTACCTCATGGAGGCTTGAAAATGGTGTGCTCCTTCCTACTACATCAGCATAACTACTACCAAGAAAAGGGATTACCAGCCGGATTTTGGAGCATGCGGAGACCTTGAACAATTTACCTTTAGGTTTCCAGGGGAACAGTTTGGGCCGAGAGTTATGTAGTTTAAACTTTGGGTGGTTTATTGTCGGTTTCATCATTTTTCCCGCATCTTCTTCTCTCCTAGTATTATTTCCTCTAACTGCCCCTAAGCATTGTTTGGGCCTCCAAGGAAATACTTTTGGTTGAGAATTATCCAAGTATATCATAGGTGGGTCCTTGGACGGCTTTAGCATGCTACCCACATCTCCATCCTCAACCATCATCATCCTTCCCTCGATTACACACAAAATTTGTTTGGGCTTCCAAGGAGAAACTTCTGACAGACCTGAAATACAAAGATAAAGCAATTTAGACCGAAAGGGCAATGATTCAACAATAAAATGTGAAAATAATACACAACACATACATGCAAAATACGTACTTTTAGACGTTTATCAAGCACCTTTTGGTAGAACTTTGATTGTTTGCTTTTCCATCATTTAAACCTCTGCACTTGCCTTTTGAAGTCTTGCCACTTGTTTCTCAATCTTCTGAATAGATGCTTGAACATTCCTAAAATTATTCTCAGTGGCTATCATAAACTTTGCTAAAGCCTTCTCAATTGTGAATTTTCTTTGACAGGGTTGCTCACATGGAATAACTGGAGGATGATGGTGCCACCGTTCTTGATATGGAGGATATTCTACCATTGTTTGTTGAGGGTAGTCCCGTTGTTGTCCTTGAGAATATCTAGGAGAATTTTGGTGTCCCCTCCAAAATGGGTTGTGAATATTATTATGACAATCTCCTTCATTTGCTTGCATGGCCATAATTTTATCAAACTTTTGTTCAAGTGCATAAAGTTTTGCGGCCACCATAGCTTCTTGAAAATCCACTGCCTCTGTGTACAAACAAAATAATAAAAAAAAATAACGCATCAAAGAAAACAAAAGAAAATAAAAATGTATATATGCACAAAAATAAAAAGATAAACGACTAAGCCAGCATCTAGGAGTTTTCCTAGTATTCTCGGAGTCCCCGGCCACGGCGCCAAAAACTTGATGGCGGCCGCGCTCGTAGCTAGAAAACAGGCACACGGCTCCCCGGCCGCAAGTGCACGGGTCGTCAAGTAATACCCCTTGTGCGAGCACAAGAGGGTCGTATTCCCTAGGGTCGCGAGATCTACTATTACTTCCTCTTAGATAAGTTGTTTAGTCAAGTCAAAACAGGGGTTTTGTTGTAATAAGAGTAAATACGACAACAAAGCAATAAAAGTGATCAAGCCACCAACAAGCAATAAGAACGTAGAGGGAAAACAAGTATCAAAGATAAGGCCCCGGGCGAGGATTCCCCCCCGAAGAACACAAGTATGGATGGTAAGATAAATAAATAATGCATGCATGGTTTGTAAAAAGTTGGTCCGTTTAGACTCGGAAGTCGACTACCCCGGAACCTCCGTAGTGCTGCCCTAATCCAATACAAGTTCCTTGATCCTAAGGATACTCACATGATGTCATTGGGCATAGGGAGTCTTGGCTAGAGTTATTCAAAAGCAATTGTGCTAGAATACACTCTAAAGCCTGTGGGAGGCTACCGGCGCCCGGACCCACCGGTGTGCCGGTACAATGGATCCCTCTCTTAACATTCTTTGACCTAATACATGCTAACATCCCGCCAAACAAGTATCATTCATAATCAATTCTACAGAATCCATCCATTATAGAATGAACATACATTAGAATGAAAGAAACCAAACACAACAATCCATGCATTCATTAAACTAAAGAAATGTCATCCAATACAAGTGTTCCTCCCAAGGTTCACCGGTTGCCTGGTGGCCTGGTGGCCTTGGGACGTTTAGTTCAACATTACAAGCAAAAGGAAGTTACAAGATATAAGATTCATCACAAAGAAAGCAAGAACTCCTCTCTTGAAGATGTTGACTAGGGATGATGGAGCAACTTGCTGAATCCGCATCGACAAGAACAAAGATGAAGATCTACGCGTTCTTCCCTCTTCTCCCACTTGAATCCACTCCAAAATGACCTCCTTTAATGAAGATTTGTGCGTGGGGGTTCTTGGAGGTCCCGATGGCAAGATACTTTGCGAAAAAACCCTAAACGGGCTTAAATATCCGAGCGGTATGCTGGCTGGTGTGCGCCAGCCATAGCCGGGCCGCACACTGTGTGCGGCCGGGTGTGCGGGCCGTACACCGGGCCCACACACCCTTTTTCCAAGGGTATGCGGGCTGCACATAGCCCGCACACGGGCCTAAAAACTTTCCTGAACAGGCCCGTTTCGTGTAGGAGTGCCAGAATGACGTCAGGAGCTCATTTAATCGTTTCTTTGCTCCTTGTCCTTGATTTTATCCTCTAAATGATGCTCCTCACGTAGACGGCTCGTTCATGCACTGAAATAGTAAAAACACAAAAAACACATCAAAGGGCATCGGTTTTATTCAAATAATTCATGAAAGTACAAGTAATGCATCGTTACAAAATGATGTATTTAGACACTTATCAGTGCGCCTCAAGTGTTTTAGAAGGGGTCTAGATAAAAGTTGCTTTTGAGTTCAACTTGACTCCTAAACTGGGTACAAGCTTCATACACCTTAAAGGCAGCCAATTTACCCGATAGTCATCAAGAATGACATTTGTGATACCTAAAATCCGACTACTCAGATGCGGCTTTTACTTTTCTAGGGTGATAGCTCTTTCTACCATCTTTCTTATCAAGTTTTAGAATTTGGTAGGGCATCCCTAAAGAGGAATCCGACTTTTCGAAATTCTTTCCTTTTCACTTTTTGATTTTCTTTTAACTTTTTGCTTTTATTTTTGAGTTTAGGGTCAAACATTTTTACATGCCTTGAAACTAGACCCTCTTCTAAATAGAGTGGCTGCACAACATTAGGCGAAGTGATAAAATCTTCGGTTTTCAATGTAAGAGCAAATTTATCCTTAAGTTTAACAAATGTACACTTCATGCTCATTGTCGCCCTAGTTTAGAAATTTCTATTTAAAAATTTCATGGATCGTCCTAAGTCATGCACTATCATCATGAAGCACATGTATGAATACAAACCCTTCCCCACACTTGAATTAAACATTGTCCTCAATGTTAAAAACAAATTAGATAGAATAAGGAAATGTTCAAGGGAATATGCAGGAGAAGTTTGGGGAAAGACCTTCCTCGCGTTATTGTGGCGGTGGTACAAAGGTTCGTACTTGATAGGGAGGTGTTTCATTTGTCCATTGCCCAGCTAAGGCCATACTAACAGAAAACTGTGGGGCTCATCCATAAATCCTGATAAATAGATACAAGTGTGATACCACCCTTGCGTATCCGCAAGTGCACGGGTCGTACAAGTAGTAAAGTGCACCTGTAGGGTCGGGTAGTCGAATCCACAGGGACTGGTATAGCTTCTAATACTAACGTCCTGCTTAATATCTAACCAAACAGAAAATGATGGAGTTGACTCTGGGTTAACTTCAAGGAGGTTAAGGAAAGGGAAGTTCACTAGGGAAAGCTTGAGAATTGACTTGGTGGAGGAGATGGGGCCCCGAGGTTGGATTTCTAACGTTCACTAACTCGACTTCCTCGGCGCTTATCTGAGGTATATTCAGTTCTAAACCTAGCTATGCTAATAGGATGCTGCTTCTAGCGCTGCCGATGCTCTAAATTGCAATCTTACTGCTTGTAACTATCGATTGCGATTCAGAAGCCTAGATAAGAGAACCTAACTTTCAAGCAATCAAGCACTAAACAACACACAAAATAACCAATAGCTCAGATTTAATGAAGGGAACAAGATACTCATAAATGCCGCAAATAAAGATCAAGAGTTCAAGCTACAACGTCATACAAACAACCCCGGGGCTCCCTTAAGAGTTTAGCCCATCATGACAACAAACAACAAGTACAATGCCAAAGAAATTGAAAGACAGGAAGTTGAAAACTCCCTAATTTCTTGCATCCTTGTGGTTGTCGAAGGATCTACAATGCCGTGGAATCTCCTTCCGATCGGCCTACCAAACGCATGACATTCCCTTGATGGAGAGGAGGACGAACCCACAAAGCTTTCTTCTTCCTTCTCCCTTAGTTAGCCCCCGAAAAAAGTCCCCCAAAAACCTAAGTTTTTAGGGTTTTAATGTTTTCCCGATGTGAGCACGGGCGTGTTGAAGCCGTGCAGATTACGGCCAAATAAAATTCCAGAAAACTCACATTTGTGTAATCTACGGGGTACAACACGGGCGTGCTTGTGCCGTGCTGAGGGTTTGCACGACCGTGCTCAGCGAACTCAGTGCTACAGTACCTGCGCTACAGTACTTGTGCTACATCACTTTTGCTACAGTGTTTGTGCTGCAGTGATTTTCCCCCGAAAATTCGCCAGCCTGTAATTTGCACGGGGTGGAACACGCCCATGTTGAGGCCGTGTTGGCATTTGCACGAACGTGCTTAGGGAATTCTAACCGTGCTTCCCTGTGCATTCCAATTCCTGTGAATTGCACGGCCAAGAGCACGCCCGTGTTGAGGCCGTGCTTGGCTTGACGAACTTCTTTTTAGGTCTTTTTGATGTGAATTCTCCTCTAAATCCCTTCTACTTGCTCCAGAGCCTAAATATCTTCACAATAAACTCAAAATACCTTAAATAGCACCGAACTAAACAAGTAATAGCAAAAGAACAAGTAAATATCGGGTGTAATGCATATGAAATATATTGGTGGTGATTCCGCAAGCGCACGGGGTCGTCAAGTAATAAACCACTCGCGCAAGCAGG
Organism: Dioscorea dumetorum; assembly: GCA_902712375.1. Lineage (NCBI taxonomy): Eukaryota > Viridiplantae > Streptophyta > Magnoliopsida > Dioscoreales > Dioscoreaceae > Dioscorea > Dioscorea dumetorum. The sequence continues at coordinate 88,895 of CACTHL010000263.1, forward strand.
AGTGGGTCGTATTCCCAAGGGCCCGAGAATCTATTCTTACTTCCTTTTTGCAATGTTGTCTAGCCGATCAGACTTGAGATTTGGAATGAGAAAGTAAAGAAGTAAAACAAAAGCAATTAAACTACTAAATATTAAGGGCGTTAAACGGGAGGAAAATCAAGGTAAGAAGATGGTCACGGATGAGGATCCCCTCGGGGTTACTAAAGTGCGAAGGATGTTGGATTAGCATGCAAGTGGCTTGATGGACCGAGGAAACCCTAGGTTAGGTCAACCCGATGGTCACGGCAATTGACCCCTAATCCGGTACGAGTATTGAATACGGGCTCTACCCGTACAATTCCTCCTACGATTGCAAAGGGCAAGATGGTTTTCTCAAACCAAGGTTGAATCACACATGAGTAATTAACCCTAGAATTGGAGGGGTACAAATACCCGATGGTCAAGGCGTATTTGTACGTATTTCCCTTCCAAGCTTGGTGAGTCTAACACTAGGGCAATGGTCATGCAACCTAGTATTGGCTAAGTATGGATACACAGAGTTCTCATGCATACCCAAGCGTTCAAAACACCAAACATGAACCACAAACAAACTAACAAGCATGAATTAAACCAAAACATCCAAACATCACAAGTTCACCCCAAGGTTCACCCACATCCGGTGACCTTGGGGTTTTAGTTGATCATAGTCTCAAAATACATGAATAAAAGCACGAAAACAACTAAACCCAACATAAAAGACCTCCCTCCAAAGATCAAGGTCGAAGAAACTTCCGAAGACGCCACTCGAAGGGGTGGCTTCCCGTCGTCTTCAACCTCCGAATTGGAAGCCCTAGAAGTAGATCCCGCTCAAGATCGCGCTCTCCTCGCCGATTCCTCCGTGGAATTGCCCTCTAAACTCTCCTTCTTGGTCAGATCTGGAAGTGTAGGTGTGGAGCTCCAAGAAGAGGCAAAAGTCCCCCAAATAAATGCCCTAGATCGCCCTTAAAACTCCAAATCCCGATGGGTAAACGGGTGAGCATACAGCCGGTATGCTGACCCCTCGGGATTTCTACTTTTCTGCCGAGAAGTCCACGATGAACTACAGTAACTGCTACAGTGAATGCTACAGTACCGTACTACAATATCTTGTCTGGAAAACGCTGTTTTGGTGTCGAATTCGCTCCCCATCTCGTCGTCGAGTCCCCAGGGCTTCTGGCTGGCCTGAAATACAAAGATAAAGCAATTTAGACCTAAAAAGGCATAGATCTAACAATAAAATGTAAAAATAAAATACAACACATACATGTAAAATACGTACTTTTAGACGTTTATCATATATATATATATATATATATATATATATATATAATGCACTCATCAAAGTGTTAGCAGAGTTTCGAATACAGAAAGTAAATAAGAAAAGTAGTAAATAACAAAACGCAAGACAAAAGAGTTCAGTTTAGTAGGGGACTCCCCCTGCTAACTGAACTAAACGAAAGTAAAGTACAACAAAAGGAAAAACTCAAACGAAATACAAATTTTGGAACATAAAATAAAATTAGCAGGATTAGAGATGATCTCTCTCGGTGCCAGAGTCGGAGTAAGAGTCAGGGGTAAGATCAGTAGTGTTGACTCCGATGCTTCTGGATGTAGTGATTGATGCAGAAAGCGAGGTCGGCGGACACATCAGATGAATCAGAATTCGAGGCCGATGACGGGGTATTTGTGAAGACAGTAGGAGTGTCCTCAACTCGTGGGGGTGGAGTGTTGAAAAGCCCCATGGCTTGCAATGTTCTTAAAGTGATCGGTTGGAACTTGCCAGCTATATGGAAAGAGTCTCAGGTCCTCAACAAATGCATGCGGCACTCCAATTGTGTAATATATGGTCCCAAAAAGATGACCGCTACCCGTCGATCCTTGGCTTGGTGTTGAAGTGTCGTGGCAAGCACATAGCCTAGATAAAATGGGATGTCATCTGTCATACTGACACCGCACCCCATAATGGGTATCCTAAGGAGAGAATGAATGAAACGCAATGCAGGAGATCGAAAGGTAGAGGCCTTTGAACACCGCGGATCATACAAGGAAAAATCATGACTTAAATGTCTCCAACAGTCAGCGTTTGGTTCCCCAAGAGGTCGATAGAACATCAGGTTGCGGTGGGTATGGGATTGAGTGAATGCCACATCATAGAATCCCAAGTTGATAAACGCCTAGATATATGTATTTTATACGTATTCATATGTATTATTTTGTTATCCTTTCGATGAATCGATGCCCTTTTTCGGTCTAAATTGTTTTATTTCATGTTTCAGGTACAAATGAGGCCTTGGTGAGCTCAACGGCGCGAATGGCGGAGAAATTGATAAGGAAATCGAGGTTTTAGAGCAACGGCACTGTAGCAGCCTGAAATGCGAAGATTTCGAAGAAATCGCTAAGTTTGGAAGTTCTCACGGGTAACCTCATGGCCGTGTGGTCGGCAACAAGCGATCTAGAGAGTAACAGTACTGTAGCAATTTTATTGTAGCGGTGTAGCTGTAGCAGTACTGTAGTAACTTACTCAAAATTTGCCCATTTTTTGGGCAACTTCATGGGCCATATATTGACCGTGAGGCAACCCGTGAGCCATCCCGAACTTTCACTTTTTAAGGATTTCTAGGGCATTCTTTTGGGGACTTTTGGCCTTCTCTTGGAGCTTCACACACCAATCTGCAGATCTGACCAAGAAGTAGAGCTTGGAGGGCATTTCCACAGAGGAATCGGCGAGGAGAGCGCGATCTTGAGCGAGATTTACTCCTAGGGTTTGCAGTTAGGAAGTTGAAGATGACGGGAAGCCACCGTTTCGAGTGGCATTTTTGGAAGCTTCTCCGACATTCAACTTTGGAGGGAGTGCTCTTATGTTTGGTTTAGTTATTTTCATGCTTTTATTTATGTATTTTGAGATTATGAGCAACTAAAACCCCAAGGTCACCGGATGTAGGTGAACCTTGGGGTGAAGTTGTGATCTTTGGATGATTTGGTTTAATTAATGCATGTTGGCTTGTTTATGATCCTTGTTTGGTGTTTTTGAATGCTTGGGTATGCATGAGAACTCTGTGTATCCATACTTAGCTAATACTACATTGCATGACCATTGCCCTAGTGTTAGACTCACCAAGCTTGGAAGAGAAATACGTGTAAATACGCTGTGACCATCGGGTATTTGTACCCTTCCAATTCTAGGGTTAATTACTCACTTGTAATTCAACCTTAGTTTGAGAAAACCACCTTGCCCTTTGCAATCGTAGGAGGATTTGAATGGGCAGAGCCCATATTCAATACTCGTACCGGATTAGGGTCAATTGCCGTGACCATTGGGTTGACCTAATCTAGGGTTTTCTCGGTCCAACAAGCCACTTGCATGTTAACCCAGCATCCTTTACACTTTAGTACCCCCGAGGGGATCCTCATCCGTGACCATCTTCTCACCCTGATTTTTCTCCCGTTTATTGCCCTTGGTATTTAGTAATTTAATTGCTTTTGTTTTACTTTTTTCGTTTTTTTTCATACTTAATCTCAAGTCTGATCGGTGATAAGTGTCTAAATGTAGTTGCTTTTCATATATATATCGTATTCACTTTGCATGTATTTTGTGAGGTTTGATGCCCGTTTTGCACTTAATCATCTATTATTTGCTTTGTATGGCATAAGGAAGCCATGGAGAACAAGAAGATATCATTTAGATAAAAAGAGAAGAAAACAGGAAATTCATACTACCCCCATACTACCCCGTATGGGGGCCGTATGCACTGTAGCAGTGTAATGATTTGGAGTTCTCGCCCAGATTTCGATACTACCCAAGTATAGGGGGCCGTATGAACCCCGTATGAATCGCGAATCGGTGGGTATAAATACTAACTTTTAGGGCGGGAATAAACGACTTTTTGGCTGAACTTTTGGGAGGAATTTTCTTGGTCTGTTTCTGGGCCGATTTTGAGAGATCTCTTGGGAGGTTTTGGGCGACTTTGGGAAGGAGAAGAAGGGCAAGAAAGCTAGGAGATCATTCAAGCCCAAGGTCCAAGACCCTCAAGGCAAGAAGGTAACGTCATTGAAGGGGAGATCTACCACGATTTGAAGGAAGAAGACCCGCGGCTAGAGGAAGCGTCATTCGGCATTCCTTTGGCGGTGGAAGCATCATTAGGCATATTTTCTACCTCCTCCTCCACCATTTTGATAAGTGTCTAAATACACCGTTTTATAACGGTGAACTACTTACACTTTCATGCATTAATTGAATAAAATAGGTGCCATTGATGTGTTTTTTCTTGTTTTTCTTACTTCAGGGCATCCACGGACCATTTACATTGAGAGGAACGTTTACAACGAGAAAATCAAGGCCAAGGAGCGAAAAAACGAAGGTTAAACGAGCTCCGAAGGGCACCCAAGCGTTTCTACACAACCAGGCCCATTTTTGGGCCGTGTGTGCGGCTGGCACATCCGCATCCGCACACCCTTGGCGAAGGGTGTGCGGCCTGGTGTGCGGCCGCACACAAGGCCGCACACCCAGTGTGCTACCACGTGTGCGGCCCGCACACGAGCGGCACACCCCGCACACAAGGCCGCACACCGGTCGGGTATTTAAGCCCGGTTAGGGCTTTTTCTGAGGGGACTTTTGCCACCGACGCCTCCGAACACCCCTACGCTCAAAGCTTCATCAAAGGAGGTCGTTTTGGAGTGAAATCAACGGAGAGAAGGCGGTGGGACTTGAGGATCATCATCCTAGAGCTTGCTGACGCGGATTCGGCACGTTTCTTCATCAACCCTAGTCGACACGGTCAAGAGGGAGTTTTGAGTTTTCTTGTTGATGTATTCTTATTTGTGCAAACTTCCCTTGTTATTCATGTCGAACTAAACCTCCCAAGGCCGCCGGGCAACCGGTGAACCTTGGGAGGAATACTTGTATTGGATGCTATGCTTTTAATTCAATGAATGGATGGTGTGGAATTTGGTTTCATACATTGTGTGCTTAATTGTAGTGATTTGCATGAGAACTCTGCATTTCATTTTATCGAATGTGCTTGGTTGTGCGAGGTGCGCTCTTGCATTAGATCCACATAGTATGAAGAGGGACTCATTGTACCGGTACACCGGAGGTTCCGGGTGCTGGTAGCCTCCCGTAGGTTGTAGAGTTCATCTTAGCGAAATTGCTTATAAATAACTCCAACCAAGGCTCCTTAGTCCCAATGACATCGTATGAGTATCCTTTGGATAAAGGAACTTGTACTGGATTAGGGCTACACTACGGAGGTTCCGGGGTAGTCGACTTCCGAGCCTAGACGGACCAAAACAATACTCCATGCATGCATTACCTGTTTTTTATAGCATCCTTGCTTGTATTTCTCCTGGGGGAATCCTTGCCCGCAGCCTTGTCTTCTCTATTTGATTTTTCGTCGTTGTGCGTAACTTGTCATTGATTAAAGTTTCTATCGTTAGTTTAAATTTCATTTCATTACAACAACCTCTGTTTTGATTCGGCTAAACAATTGTCAAAGAGGAAGTAATAGTGGATCTCGGGACCCCAGGGAATACGACCCTCTTGTGCCCGCACAAGAGGTATTACTTGACGACCCGTGCACTTACGGCCGGGGAGCCGTGTGCCTGCTTTTTAGCGATGCGCGCGGCGACCATTAAGTTTTTGGCGCCGTTGCCGGGAAACTCCGAGAACATTAGGAAAACTCATAGACATTGGCTTGGTCAATTTCTTTTTCTTTTGCGCCTCTATTATTTTGTTTGCGTTTATTTTTAGTTTTTCTTTACTTTCTTGGTTTTTATTTGTTTTCTCAGTGGAATTTGGGTTGACATTAGATATTTATTTACTTAACTTCCCCACTCATTATTGTTATCTCTTTGCAGCTTTGGGGGATTTTATAACCCGAGGCAACCCCACAGATTATATCGAAGTTGACGAAGAGATCGAGAGAACTTTACGCAGGAGGTTGAGGGAAGCTTTGAGCTCCACCAACTGCCCCGTGGACGCATCAGTTGATCCTCTGCCTACTGAAGAAGGAACATCGAACAGTATGGCAGAACAGAGGAGGACACTTTCGGACTATGAGCGACCACAATTTACGGGGGAGGAATCATGTATACAGATGCCCGCTGCAGCCGCAAACAACTTTGACTTAGCAAGACCCATCGGCATGATACAGAATTCCGTGCAGTTCGATGGGTTGGCAGATGAAGATCGGAATGAACATCTATCACGCTTCTTGCAGATTTGCTTGACCTTCAAGATCAATGGTCTGTCAGAGGATGCAGCCAAGTTGAGGTTGTTTCCTTTCAGTCTTCGAGGTGTAGCCTACAGATGGTTCCAGGGATTGATACCAGGCTCCATTAAGGCCTGGGAGGATATGGTGGAGTGGTCGATTGTCCGCAAGCGCACGGGTCGTCAATTAATACCTCTCACGCACGCGTGAGAGGGTCGTATTCCCTGGGGTCCCAAGAGTGGCTATTACTTCCCCCTAGACGGCACTGTCTAGTCTACCAAAGATAGAGAATTAAAACAAGATAAGAAAACTAACAAAGATAACTATAAACACATGGACTCAGGCACACCACATCAGCATATTTAAGGAAGCAAATAATAATGAAAGCGCGAGGTCCCGGGCTAGGATCCCCTCAGGACTACTAAAGCTAGATGGATGCTAAAATTACACAGGCAATGGTGGATAGCCCAAGAGATATCCAACAGTAGATCACCCCGATGGTCACGGCGATGACACCTAATCCGGTACGAGTATTGGCTCGGAATTTCTTCCGACCAAATCCTCCTACGATTGCACTAAGCTTAGGAAAACCTCTAATTAGGGTTGATACTCAACCTAGGTCCAGCCCTAATGGTTGGAGGGGCATGAAATACCCGATGGTCACCGCGTATTCATACATGAATCCCTTCCTTGCTATGTGAGTCTAGCACAAGGGCGATGGTCACGCATCAAGTACAATCTAGAAGTTGAATCGCAGAGTTCTCATGCAAACAACACATCAAAGAACACAAAGTATAAACCACAAACCAAACCACATACCATAAATGTAAATATAAAACATCCATACAAAGCAAGTTCATCCCAAGGTTCACCGGATGCCCGGCGACCTTGGGAGTCTAGTTCATCATCTACAAAGGAGTAAGCAAGAAATACAAAGAATACAAGATAAAACTCAAAGCAAACTCCCTCAAGATGAAGGCTAGAAGGTGGTGATGAGAACTTGTCGGATCCACGCCGGCAAGCTCCTAGATCTTCTCCTTGATAGCAAACCCTCTTCTCCCCTTGATTTCCACCTCCGATCTGCCCTCCCCACTTGCCTTGAAACCCTAGAAGATGATGGTGGAGAATGGTGGCCAAAAGTCCTCTTTCAAGATGCCCTAATGCCCCTTTTAAACACCCAAATCCCGATGGGTAAACGGGTCAGCATACAGCCGGTATGCTGACCCCTCGGGATTTTTACTTTTCTGCCGAGAAACCCGTCATGAGCTACAGTAACTGCTACAGTAAAAGCTACAGTATCCCCGTCTCGAAAACGCTGTTTCGAGGTTGAATTCGTTCCCCATCTCGTCGTCGAGTCCCCAGGGCTTCTGACAGGCCTGAAATACAAAGATAAAGAGATTTAGACCGAAAAAGGGCATCAGCTGATTAAAAAGATAATAAAATAATTTCCACAATTACGTATAAAATACGTATATTTCGACGTTTATCAAACATCCCCACACCTAAGCGTTTGCTTGTCCCCAAGCAAACAAACATGAAGAACAGGGGCAAGAAGATAAACGGCTAAATATACTACCTCAAGCTAAAATGTACGGGACTCCACAAGCACAGATGGTTAGAAATCAGGAAGTGAGTTGTTCAGTGTATAGACAAGCAATATCAGCTCTGTTTCATCCAAAGTGTTCCTGTGAGTGTGTGCTGTCTCCCACACTGACCTCCAGACCCTGGATTACCCCAGGATGTCCATTCACCTCATACAAATTGAAGTTAGTGTTAGAGTGCTAAAGACCCTCTCAATAGTCAGTTAAAAATCTTCTGGTCTCCAAAACGGAACTTTAACAACAAGTGAAGATAGAACAGGTTTCAGGCGCCCGAAAGGTCAAGTATTTTTTTTTTTTTTTTTTTCGAGTCCGTCTAACGTAGACTGTACAAAAATCTTTCAGCAGGATGCACATGCTGGCCAGGCACAAAAGCCACCCGACTTACTTGACTACAGATCTACATAAACGCATTCATGCTTTTACAAGCAGAGGAATACTGACATAGACTAATTTTTCACATTTTTTTTTTTTAAACGCCTGATCAAAAGCCTGCTAAAAACCTCACTTAAAAACCTCACTTAGGGTTAAAGCAAAAATAGGAGTCTCAAAAGTTTTTAAAGGACTATTGAAAGAAGAATTTAGTATCCTAACACTAAATCAATAAGATAGGTTAGAGTGTCAGAAGTGGAAGTTAAAGTGAGCAGGCATAAATACACTAAAGATGAAATAGAACTACATTCAAGCAAATGTAGAGTACAACTCACGACTATCATTCTACCAAGCTAGGAAATCCTTAACAATAAGATCATAGCTATCATAGGTGAGTCAAGCATGCAATTTAAAACAATTCCAAAGTTCATGAAAATCCACCCCCCACTCAAAGATACACATTGTCCTCAATGTGTCTAAATCAGCAGTGCATAAAAAATATAGGCAATAAAAGCATAATAAGAGGGTTTCATGAACTTCCCCGAGTCTCCAAACATGAGTCGTGAAGTCCAAGAGATCGGGGTAGCCACCAATGATGCGAGTAGATGATCGAGAGAGAAGGCGTGCTTGATGCCCTACTTCCATCCTACAAGATAGAAAGGAGCATCATATCAAGGCATCTAACACACACAAAAAGAAAAAACACAAACAAAATCAAACAAAACAAACAACTAACACAACAAAACAATCAAGCAAAACAAAATCAAAGCAAATTCTATGTTCACCATTATCATGGTGTCCAAAGCTCAATAATGCAAGCATGGCTAAGGGTTTACAAATATGATTCAAGATTAAGTCATATACAAGAGAAGCAATGGCTCAACATGATGGAAATGTGAAAGAATTCAAGAATTACTACAGTAATTCCCAAAAGATTTTGCAAGAGCTTCTCTTGTAAATGGAGCATAAACATTTTTACAAAGCTTTGAAATTGCTCCCAAAACCCACAAAAACAACAACCAACAAAACTCTATGAAATTTCATCCACAAAAATAAGAAAAATTCAAGGTTTTGAGTGAGAGATCAAACCCTTGCCCTAGAGTAAAATGAGTGAATCTAAGGGCTAGATCCGGCCAAAAGCTTGCTCAAACTCCAAATTTTTGTCACCAAGATGGAAAAGAGGAGGAGGAGAGCAAACTAGGGCAAAAGGAATCATGAAAAATGGTGGAGATATGAGGGAGAACCGGTTAGAGGAATGGGGAAGAAGAGTGAATAGTTTGAAGCCCTAAAATACACCTTTAAACCTCTCTATCGGGTGGTCTTGCCGACCATCCTTGCGGCCGCAAGGATGGTCGGCAAGAAGCTCGGGAAAATTCTTGCCGGCCATCCTTACGGCCGTAAGGATGGTTGGCAAGACTTTCAGTTTACACCGATTCATTCTCCACACTTTCGACACATCAACCATCGATGAAACCTTGAAAAATATGGCCGGAAACATCATTTAAACACTCAAAACATCAACATGCATGCATCTAGAACAAGAATTCTTCAAAAACCACATGACAAACAAGTTAACAAAAAGGCGAAAGAATCAAGAAAAAACGATGAAAAGCACAACTACACACGAACCACTACTAAGAACATAAGTAAAATTAGACAACACAAACAAGAAAATGAATGCAAGAAATGAAAGGAAGCTTGGGTTGCCTCCCAAGAAGCGCTTGTTTAACGTCATTAGCTCGACGTACCTCTTTCTTACCTAGGGAGGCTTGAAAATGGTGTGTTCCTCCCAGCTAGAGGTGGCATAAGAGCTACCAAAAAATATGAACTTTACCTTCCGGGGTGATGCAAGTTTGGAGGTCATGCTTGAGTTACCTTTTGGCCTCCATGGGAAAAGCTTGGGCCGAGCATTACTCAATCTTGGCATCGGTGGGTCCTCGAATGGCGTCAACCTCCTACCCACATCTTGCTCCTCGGCCATTGTCAAATCACCTTGAATTGCCCATAAGTGTTGTTTGGGTTTCCAAGGGAACAAGTTGGGTTGAGAACTTATCAAGCTTCGCATAGGTGGATTAATTGGACGTTTTAACACCCTTTTCACATTTCTTTTCTCAACCTTTCTTGAATGATCAAAAGTGGCCCATAAAATTTGCTTGGGCCACCATGGAAAAAGTTTTGGTTGGGAATTGTTCAAGCCCGGCATAGGTGGGTTCAAGGATGACATTTTTTTTCTCCCCAAATCTTCAAATACAATTCCCAAATTTTTTTCTCTGCACTTGAAGGTTATCGATTTTTTGATTGAATGATAGATATCGAGGCAAGTAGTTTCTTGAAATGTGGTAGATTGGGCCTCCTCTACTTCCTCACATACTTCTATAGCCATGATGACCTCCTCATTGTCTTGCTTTACCCTATCTTCCAATTGTTGCCCACTCATAAGATTGATAACCGCCCGGTTTTCAATTGGGTCATTTTCAATACTACTCATTGGGCTACCCAAAGAAGGCTCGGAATTTGCCCTAACAAGTTTCTCAACTTGGTTCTCAAGTACTTTGATTGAAGCTTGGACATTCCTTAGTATTGTACCGAATTCATCAAGTCGTCTGTCCATTATTGCAAACCTTGCATCTGTACTGATCATAAACCTTGCTATAACATCTTCAGTAGTGTATTTCCTCTCTTGTGGATGTTGTGGCTGAAATTGGGTAACTTGGGGTTGTTGAGGTCTTGGTTGTTGTGTAATGCCTTGGCTTGCTTTCATGGCAAAGAGACATTCCATCTTCTTCTCAAGATCATAGACATTTGTGGAAAGTCGGTTATTTTGTTCCTTAAGTGCATGGATTTTGGCGGCCAACAAATTTTCTTGAAAATCCATGGCCCTGTATACACAATAAGACTAAAAAAATAATAAGCTAACAAAGGAAACAAGAAAGAAGGAAAACAAATAAATATGCACAAAATGGTGAAAGACACAAACAAAAACAAATATTCACAAAAAGAAAGATAAATGACTAAAGCAGTGCGCTAAAGGTTTTCCTAGCATTATTGGAGTCCCCGGCAACGGCGCCAAAAACTTGGCCGATTGTCCGCAAGCGCACGGGTCGTCAAGTAATACCTCTCACGCACGCGTGAGAGGGTCGTATTCCCTGGGGTCCCAAGAGCTGCTATTACTTCCCCCTAGACGGCACTGTCTAGTCTACCAAAGATAGAGAATTAAAACAAGATAAGAAAACTAACAAAGATAACTATAAACACATGGACTCAGGCACACCACATCAGCATATTTAAGGAAGCAAATAATAATGAAAGCGCGAGGTCCCGGGCTAGGATCCCCTCAGGACTACTAAAGCTAGATGGATGCTAAAATTACACAGGCAATGGTGGATGGGCCAAGAGATATCCAACAGTAGATCACCCCGATGGTCACGGCGATGACCCCTAATCCGGTACGAGTATTGGCTCGGAATTTCTTCCGACCAAATCCTCCTATGATTGCACTAAGCTTAGGAAAACCTCTAATTAGGGTCGATACTCAACCTAGGTCCAGCCCTAATGATTGGAGGGGCATGAAATACCCGATGGTCACGGCGTATTCATACATGAATCCCTTCCATGCTATGTGAGTCTAGCACAAGGGCGATGGTCACGCACCAAGTACAATCTAGAAGTTGAATCGCAGAGTTCTCATGCCAAACAACACATCAAAGAACACAAAGCATGAACCACAAACCAAACCACATACCATAAATGTAAATATAAAACATCCATACAAAGCAAGTTCATCCCAAGGTTCATCGGATGCCCGACGACCTTGGGAGTCTAGTTCATCCTCAACAAAGGAGTAAGCAAGAAATACAAAGAATACAAGATAAAACTCAAAGCAAACTCCCTCAAGATGAAGACTAGAAGGTGGTGATGAGAACTTGTCGGATCCGCGCCGGCAAGCTCCTAGATCTTCTCCTTGATAGCAAAACCTCTTCTCCCCTTGATTTCCACCTCCGATCTGCCCTCTCCACTTGCCTTGAAACCCTAGAAGATGATGGTGGAGAATGGTGGCCAAAAGTCCTCTTTCAAGATGCCTTAATGCCCCTTTTAAACACCCAAATCCCGATGGGTAAACGGGTCAGCATACAGCGGGTATGCTGACCCCTCGGGATTTTTACTTTTCTCGCCGAGAAACCCATCATGAGCTACGGATCTTGCTACAAGTAAAAGTACATGACTTGTACTACAGTATCCCGTCTCGAAAACGCTGTTCTGATGTTGAATTCGTTCCCCATCTCTTCGTCGAGTCCCCAGGGCTTCTGACAGGCCTGAAATACAAAGATAAAGAGATTTAGACCGAAAAAGGGCATCAACTCATTAAAAAGATAATAAAATAATTTCCACAATTACGTATAAAATACGTATATTTAGACGTTTATCATGGAGAAATTCTTGGGGAGGTACTTTCCCCCTAGTAAGGCTGCCCGACTCCGGCAAGAGAGTTCAGCATTCAATCAAAGGGATTCAGAAACATTGTTTAAGACGCATGAGCGTTTCAAGGATCTGTTGAGGAGATGCCCACATCATGGGTATCAGTCATGGATGAGGATAGAAATTTTTTACAATTGTTTGAATTACCAGACTCGCCAACTTATTGATGCAGCAACAGGAGGCTCTCTCAGTAATAAGTACCCCGAAGAGGCTGAGAAATTAATAGAAGACATGGCGAGGAATGAGTCTCACTGGGGCTTGGTCATGTGCGTAACACACAGACTCCGCAAGTGCACGGGTCGCCAAGTAATACCCTGTGCGTGACACAGGGGTCGTATTCCCAAGGGGGCTCGAAGAGCTGCCTTTACTCACTTTTTGCTTGTTGTTTAACTAATTATGTTAAGTTTAAGCAAATAATTTAATGCAAAGCAATTTAAAGCTCTAAATAAGAAAATAGCAAGAAACTCACAACGGGATCGGATCAAGGTAGAGAAATGGTCACGGATGTGGCTCACCAAGGGGGCTACTAAAGTGCAAAGAAGGCTAAGGTTATCATGCTTTTGGCAATTTGGACCGATAGAAAACCCTAAGCTAGATCAACTCCGATGGTCACGGTGTTGACCCCAAATCCAATAGAAGTAGTGGATGAAGAACTCCTTCCACCCCACATCCTTCCATGATTGCAAAGAGAGTAGTGGCTTTCACAAATTAGGGTTAAAACTTCACAAAGAAGCCAACCCTAAAACGGAGCGGTACAAGTACCCGATGATCACGGTGTACTTATACAACTTCCCTTCCAAGCTTGAATGTGTCTACAACTAGGGCAATGTTCATGCAATCCTAGTAGAAACAAGGAAATGATAAACAAGATTCTCATGCATGTCAAAGCAATAATTCTCATCAAGCAAGGATTCACAAACCAACCAAAAGCATAAATAAATCAAAGCATCTCAAAATACACAAGTTCACCCCCAAGGTTCACCCACATCCGGTGACCTTGGGGGTTTAAGTGTTCATCTCAAGTCTACAAACAAGGTTCATCTTGAAAACAACCAACAAAGACATAGAAAAACTCCCTCAAAACCCAGAGGCCGAATGACGTTTGGAATTCCTCAAGAAGTGGCTTCGAAGACGCTCGACACGGCCTTGCGTGTGTACTCCGCAAGTGCACGGGTGTCGAAGTAATAAAGTACCCAAACGGGTGGGTAGTCGAATCCACAGGGAGTAGACGTAAGAACAATCACACTTTGTTAAGTAGCCAAAGATAAACCACTTGTTGTTGTGAAAGAAAATAGGATATGAAAGAAATATAAATAAAGTGATGAAAATAAAAGCTAGGGTATAGAAATAGATTAATAAGACGATGGGGTACTCGGACAATGCTCCCCCTAGAATCCTTGTTTCAAGTGCAAAACTTCAAGTACTCTTATTCAATAGAGATTTCAAGAGTCGTGGAATCCAAAGATACAAGGTCCCAAATCTAAGGTCAACCTTGACTAGTCCTCTACGAGGTCCCAGCGGAGAGAAGACTCTCGACACCTCACACCACGTATGACTGCGCTATGCTCTAGGGATTCCAAGTGGTAAACCCTATTCCCAACTATAGATCAATCCCTTTGGTCCAGGTGAAAGATCCCTAACTACAAATAAGTCCCGCCGGAAATACCTCTCTCAACGCCTAACTCTCTTTGAGATCGAAGGTAATACTTGGAATAAGAAGGTAGGGAAAACCACACCGGAGGGGAAAGGGGACATGTCACTACCTCTCAACTCACCCTCTCAACCCTCTTCAATCTTGGTTGATCTAATCCTAATGGTGATGGTCACTCGTCAAAAGGATGATTGGATTAGCCCTCAACCCTAGTGTCACTCTAAGGGAGAAACAATTAAGCATACAAGATTGAAACTCAAATTCAAACTCAAATTGAATAAAAGCATTAAAGTTAATGAAACATAGGAAATCTAGGGTTTACAAGTCCAAGTACCCGCTAAGGGTTTAGCCCTCCATGGAGCAATACAAGTTCATCAAAATAAATGAAGACAAGTGCAAGAAATCCATAAAGAAAACCCCCTTAAGCTTTGTGTTGATAGACTATGGGGACTCCTCCTTCTTCTCCAAAGAACTCCTTCCTCCAAGCCTAAGGCACACCTCGTCGAATCGAGTCGTCGAAGGCTCCCCCAATATCTCTCCTTGGAAGGAATTGATGATGGAATCGGTGAAGAAGCGCCCCCAAAGTGTAGCAAGAACCTCCTGAACCCTAGCCGTCACCCCCTCTCAAAGTTGGAAGAAGATTCGTTAAATAACGCTTCAGAACGGCTTTATAATTGGCCATCTCGAGGATCCACACGGGTGTGTGGATGAGCCACACGGCCGTGTGGAAATTCCACACGCCCATGTGGAGTCTCTGCCCTGTGGAAAACTTCGTATTCGTCCCCGATTTCGCCCGTTTCTTCTCTCGAGGTCACACGGACGGACACACGCCCATGTGAAAGGTCATGTGGGATTTCTTGATGATGAGAAAACCTTGGAGAGCTTTTGAAATCTTCGAACAAATCGGAACAAGCGAGCATGACTGCCTTCGTGTCCTTCTACAAGAAATGTCTTGAAGTCTTTAGAAGTTGGCACATAGCCCCTCGTTGGAACCCGATTTGTGTCTTGAACTTCGTATTTGCTCCAAAAGAGCTCCACTTGGCACCATTATGACCTAATCTTGCCTTTATTCACGTACCATGTCTTCACAACCCTAATTGCATGAAAGAACACCAAAACACACGAAATTAGCGATAAAGCCTGATAAATGTGATGCTCATGCGTGGAAAACATTTCCAAAAAATATATACATGCAAGCACTTATCAAACTCCCCCACACTTAAGCTTTTGCTTGTCCTCAAGCAAAGTTCATACCATGAGAATTAAAGGTTGAGTGATGAAAATGCTTGGCCTTAAGTTCACCAAAGGTGTGCAAAGATAGTATTCTCAAAAAGGGAAAATTTAAACATAGATAGATAAAAACCAAAACTCTAGCAAAAACTCAAATTACGAAGAAAATAAAATCTGAAAGCGTGTGTGTGTGTACACTTACTCATGCCAACCCCAAGTTTACGCTTGAACATTATTAAAACAAGGACTTATTTAGGGAAAAAAAATCGGTGGTAGCTGCACACAACTTCAAAGGTAGCCATTTCCCAAGATGCCTCCTAGGCGGCTTTCACCCTTTCAAGGTGGTAGCTCTTTCCACCCGGGAGTGTTAGCTTTCACACAGTCTATTAGATAGCTCTTTCTCTCATTAGGGCATAGCTAGTATCCGACTTATGAGAGTAGCTGCATACAGAATAGGTGGTAGCTCTTTCCACCCCAAGAACAAAGGAGCACCATTTTCTAATTATTTTATTTTATTTTTTTATTTCATTTAATTTTTTTTTGAATTGCTCAAGAAAAATGAAACTAATGTCCTTTCAAACTGAACTAGCGTTATCAGGGTTAACAGAGCAAGTAAAGTGCAAGAAATGCAATCAGACAAAAAATTTCTAAGTTTTTCGAGTAAACTAGAGCATGGTAACAACCGAAGTTTAAATTTCACCTAAATTCGAAAATACACTCATGTTCCTTAGGGTGAACTGTCATTGGCTAGATGAGCATGAAAGTGATGATCAGGAATAAAGAACGTGTGCAGTGTGAACTCGCCCCCACACTTGTGCTGTACATTGCCCTCAATGTACTCATGTAAACATGCAACATAAGAGCATAAATAAAAACATGAGGACGTGGGTATTAAAACAACACTCCCCTGATCTCCGAGTGTAGTATTTGAATGGAGGTGTGGAAACGGGAAGTGAAGTCGCGTAGGGTTGTGAAGCTCACACGGCCGTATGGAAATTCCACACTGCCGTGCCTATGACCATTTCTCAAAACCAAGTTGACAAGTCTATCTGCACATCACAAAAGGGGTTCAGTGGATCTCAACAAAAGCTAAGATTAAAAGAGTACAAAAATAAACAAACCAAACACAAACTCAACAAAGAACATGAAAATTAAAAACAGTAAGATAACTCTCAGAAGGTGTAACCTTTCTGAGTACACAAAGACTTAACAGAAAAGAAAGTACAAGGGAATAAAAAAGGAAGAATAAAAGACGCATCAAGCGTCGTCATCTGCTGGTGCTGCTGGGGATGCTGGTGATGCGTGGGGTGCTCTGGGTGTGGACGGCGAAGTGGAGTCGCTACCTCTCGCCATCAACTGGTGGAGTGATCGACACGGAATGTGTCAACACCCGCAAGCGCACGGGTCGTCAAGTAAGAAACCACTCATGCAAGCACGAGTGGGTCGTATTCCCAAGGGGCCCGAGGAGCTACCTTACTCACTTTTCACTTGTTGTTTAGCTCACCGATTCCATTTTTAAGAGAATAGCTAAGAAAGAAAATGAATAGCAACAAGAGAAATTTTCTTAATAAATACAATTGAATCAAAACTCGGGAGATGCTCAGGGATGGAAAACGGTCACGGATGAGGATCCCCGAGGGGGCTACTCAAGTGAGTAGGATAAATGAGAAATTAAGTATGTGGCTAGTTGGACCGAGAAAACCTAAGCTTAGGCCAACCCGATGGTCACGGCAATTGACCCCTAACCCGGTACAAGTGTTGAATAAGGAATTTCTTCCACTCAACCTCTCACACGGTTGCAAGGAGAATGATGGTTTTCTCAAGTTAGGGTGGAAACACTAGTTAGTTTTCAACCCTAGAAATGGAGGGGTACAAATACCCGATGGTCACGACGTATTTATACATTAATCCCTTCCAAGTTTGGTAGAGTCTAGCACTAAGGCAATGATCATGCTACAAAGTGCTACCAAGGATTTGATACAATAATTAAGCATATGTACCAAAACAATCAAGAATACCAAACAAGGATCACAACAAGCCAATCATACAATAAATAACTCAAATAATCCAAAACATCACAAGTTTTGCCCCCAAGGTTCACCTACATCCGGTGACCTTGGGGTTTAGTTATTCATGTTCAACAAATCCACCACACGAACCATGCAAATAACCAAAGTAAACATGAGGAACACTCCCTCAAACGGTGAAGGTCGAATGCCGCTTGGATCCCCGGAGAAAACCTTCCGAAGACGCCACTCGAAGGGGTGGCTTCCCGTTGTCTTCAACCTCCAAACAATGAAGCTTTTGAAGTGGATCCTCCAAGATCTTGCTCTCCTCTCCTTAGAAAACCCGAATTTCCTCTCCTTTTGCCCTCCAAAATGGTGTAGAAATGATGCCCAAACCCTAGCCTTCTTTTCCCCCAAAAGCTCTCTCCAAGAAGATGCAAAAGTCCCTTTCAAAATGCCCTAGATCGGCCTTTAAACCCCAAATCCCGATGGGTAAACGGGTCAGTATACTGCCGGTATGCTGACCCCTCGGGATTTCTACTTTTCTGCCAAGAAGCCCGCGATGAGCTACAGTAACTGCTACAGTGAGTGCTACAGTACCGCGCTACAGTGTCCCGTCTCGAAAACGCTGTTTTGATGTCGAAATCGCTCCCCATCTCGTCATCGAGTCCCCAGGGCTTCTGGCTAGCCTGAAATACAAAAATAAAGCAATTTAGATCTAAAAGGGCATAGATTCAACAAAAAGATATGAAAATAATACACAACAAATACATGTAAAATACATACTTTTAGACGTTTATCAAACATCCCCACACCTAAGCGTTTGCTTGTCCCCAAGCAAACAAACATGAAGAACAAGGGAAAGAAGATAAACGGCTAAAAACACGACCTCAGGCTCAAAAGTAAAGAACTCCACAAGCACAATTGGACAGAAATCAAGAAGTGAGCTGCTCAAAACTAATAGTTCTGGTTCATCCACAGTGCCCTATGTGTGTGTCTGCTGACTCTCACCTTGACCTCCACACCCCGGATTACCCCAGGATGACCATTCACCCCACACAAAATGAAGATGGCATTAGAGTGCTAAAGACTTCCTCAATGCCCAGTTAAAGTCCTTTGGTTCCTAAATACAACTCCAACTCTTAAGTGACCATAAAACAGGCTCTAGGGATCAAAACGGAAACTTTATTTATTTCACTCACAAAAATATACAAATTCTCTTTTTTCTGGGTCCGCCTAACATAGACTGCACAAAAATCTTTCAGATGGATGCACATGCTGGCCAGGCACAAGAGTCACCCTCTTAATCAATTACAATCTACATATACGCATTCATGCTTAAAAGCAGAGGAATACTGACATAGACCCCAAAAATTGTTTTTTTTTTTCGATCCTTGATAAACTACCTGCTAAAAACTTCACTTAGGTTGGAGAAAACAATAAAGGAACTTAAAAGCTTTTAAAAGTGCATTGAAGAAAGAATTTAACAAATTAATGCCAAAGTCACTAAGATGGGTTGGATAGAGTGTACAAGGTGAGAGTGATCGTGAGTATGTATACAGGTGCACTAAAGATGAAACAGAGCTACATTAGAGTACAAGTACTGTACAGCTCACTACTATCATTCTACCAAGCTAGGAAATCCTTTAACAACACAATCATAGCCATCATAGGTAACAAGCATGCATAAATGCAAAATACCCTAAGTAAATAACCATCCCCACACCTAAAGTTGTACATTGTCCTCAATGTACCTAAGTCAGCAGAATAATGTGGGGGATGTGAATGATAACCAAAAAATGGGGGTGAAGAAACTTCCCTGATTCCTTGATGTGGTTCTCAGTTGTTCCACTTGGATCAGGAGTATTTCACCTAAGGAGGGCCAACACAAGTAAAGCTCCCAAAATTAATAATCCTGAAAAGAACAAGGAGCTTATCATCATTCAAAGTTTTTCAGGAGGAAAAATAAATAAAGTAAGGAAATGAGAGCTCCAACAAAAATAACAAAAGAGTTTAGTAGGGAGTGAACCCTAGCTAACTCAAAAGTACAAGTTTTAACAACAAACAACAAAGCACAACAGAAGGAAAATAAACAAGGTCTTGTCATGGGTCTAAAGTGATGATGCGGCGCAAGTAGTGCTCAAAGCTTCCCAAAGTGCTCAAAGCTTCCCAATCGATCTTCCCCACCGTGCCGAACCCTTTTCGCGATAAGAGGGCGTAGCGCGTCTTGTGTTCTTCCTTGGAAAATTGAGGTTCATGGACGGGAGGCGAAGGTTCCTGCCTAGGTCTCTTGGAAGCTAGTTTCTTGATTGGCATCCTATAAAAATAAAATAGAGATTAACCAACTAAATTACAAGCAAAATAAGCACCAAAAAATGAGGAAATCCAAGAAAATGGGCATTGCTACAGTAATTCCGGAAAAATTTTTCAAGAATTTTGCTTGTAGGAGTAGCCAAAAAAATTTTACAAACTATGAAAAATGCCTTGATAAATCTTAAACATTCACCCAACAACAATATTCCAACAATTTCCAACAAATTTCAGCCATAAAAGTAAGGAAAAATCAAAGTTTTTGAGTGAGTGTCACACTTGTGCCCTATGGTAAAATGAGTAGATCCAAATGGTAAATTCGGCCAAAAGCTTGCTCAAACTCCAAATTTTTGTCACCAAGATGGAAAAGAGGGGGAGGAGAGCAAACTAGAGCAAAACAAAATGAGTAAAAACGGTGGAGAAATGAGGGAGAAAAGGTTGAAAGAATGGGGAAGAAGGATGAATAGTGTGAAGAACCCCAAAACCCCTTTTAAAACCTAAGTTCGGGTGGTCTTGCCGACCATCCTTACGGCCGTAAGGATGGTCGGCAAGACCCAATTTTTGCACCGGTTCTTTCTCCACACTTCGTACGCGTCAACCCTCGATGAAACCTTGAAAAATATGGCCGGAAACAACATTTAAACACTCAAAACATCAACATGAATGCATCTAGAGCAAGAATTCTTCAAAAACCTCATGACAAACACGTTAACAAAAAGGCGAAAGAAACAAGAAAAACGACGAAAAGCAAAATAATACACGAACTACTACTAAAAACATAAGCAACAAAAGACAATACGAATAATAAAAAGAATACGGGAAATGAAATGAACTTGGGTTGCCTCCCAAGGAGCGCTTCTTTAACGTCATTAGCTTGACTTGCATTACCTCAAAATCTCATGGTGGGATAAATGGAGGAAAGTTACCTCCAACTTTTGACAAAGAGTTGTTACCCGGGAAATTCAATGAAAGGCATGAGAAAATTCCAAATTTACCTTGGCCCTTAAAGAACAAACGATCTACCTCCTCGGGTGGCAATGTGGAAACCTTTGCACTTACTTTTGATCTCTCATGCTTGTTCCTCCACACCTTCTTTTCATTTTTCTTCTTTTTGCCATGGGATGGCAAGATGCTCTCCAATTGAGTCACATGATAAGTTGGTGGAGAGGGGGTCTCTTCTTCAATTTCCTCGTTCTCAAAATCTTCTAAATATTCATCCAAAGGGTTCGTGGCGAGGACTTCCCGTACACAATCGGTAACAATTAAATCTGTTGTATCCGCGAAATATAAAGTGTCATCGTGATCAAGGGAGTGTTTCATTGCTTGAGGAAGGGTGAAGACCACTTGCTCGTCTCCAACTCTCAAGG
The DNA here is from genome assembly GCA_902712375.1 of Dioscorea dumetorum. Classification (NCBI taxonomy): domain Eukaryota; kingdom Viridiplantae; phylum Streptophyta; class Magnoliopsida; order Dioscoreales; family Dioscoreaceae; genus Dioscorea; species Dioscorea dumetorum. Next base: position 110,129 of record CACTHL010000263.1, read on the forward strand.
TCATTTTTCCCTCCTTCACATCTATCAATGCACCAGAAGTGTTGAGGAACGGCCGGCCAAGAATTAGGGGGACCTCGACATCGTCATCCACATCCAGTATCACGAAATCCACTGGTATAATAAGCTTGTCCACCCTAACAAGAACATCTTCCACAACCCCACGCGGTCGTCGCACGGATCGATCAGCTAGTTGTAAAGTCATCCGCGTAGGTCTCAAATCTTCCAAGCCCAATTTCAGGAACAAGTTGTATGGCATAACATTAATACTGGCCCCTGAGTCGGCCAATGCACTTTCTTGCATTCCATTTCCTAACACACAAGGAATGATGAAGCTACCAGGATCTGTCAGTTTTTTTGGCAATTTTCTCTGAATTATAGCTGAACAATTTCCAGTAAGCGTCACCGTATCCAAGTCTTCCAGCTTTCTCTTGTTGGTGAGGAGGTCCTTCATGAACTTGGCGTACTTAGGCATTTGGGAGAGAGCTTCAACAAGGGTGATGTTCACATGAAGTTGTTTAAAGATATTGAGAAATTTCTTGAATTGAGCCTCATCCTTGTCTTGCTTAAGCCTAGATGGGTACGGCACAGATGGTCTAAACTCAGGGACCTTTGATGTTGGAGAGTGGTTATGAATTTCAGTTTGCTTCTTTCTACTCCCTTCAATTTCATTCTCGGTTGCATTGGGGTCTTCCCGGACGGCTACCCCATCATTAGAAGCACTTGGGATCCCTTTTTCCCTTGCTTCCAACTGTTTACCACTTCTCAAAGTAACAGCTTTCAATTGTTCCCTTGGGTTGCTTTCGGTATTGCTTGGCAAACTCCCCGAGGGTCGTTCAGATTGTCCACGAGCAAGCTGTCCCACTTGGTTCTCAAGAGATTGAATGGATGCTTGAACATTTCTCAATATGGTGCCAAATTCATCCATTTTGTTTTCATTATTCACGAAGCGTGCCTCCGTGCTAATCATGAATCTGGCTAAAACATCCTCTGTAGAATATTTCTTCTCTTGTGGGGGGGGAGCTTGGTATTGGCTTCCTTGAGATTGTGGAGGTCTATATTGAGATTGACCTTGAGTCCAAGAAGGATTTGAAGGGCCCCTCCATCCATAATTGTAATTGTTGCCAAACTGATTCCCTGGTCCTCTTGGTCCACCCCCAACATAATCAACTGTTTCCATCGGCGGTGATGGGGCAACAACAATAGGGCATTGTGATGTTGCATGCCCTGCCCCACAAGTATCACAAGACATAACGGCCTTTGATCCTGAACTGGATCCTATCATGAGCTGATCAACCTTTTGTGCTAGGGCGTCATACTTCGAACTATTATCCATGACATGTTTCGTTAGGGCATCAATCTTCGCAGCCAAAGCTGTGGATTCAGTCACCTCATACAACCCTGCAGCCCTTGGAGGCTTCTGTCGAGTGCTCCAATGGCACTCATTACTCGCCATGTTCTCAATTAACTCCTCGGCCTCTTCAGGAAGCTTGTTGCTCAGAGAACCGCCTGCTGCTGCATCGATGAGCTGCCTAGTAGCATAATTCAGCCCATTGCAAAATGTCTGCACCCTCATCCATGAAGGGAAGCCATGATGAGGACACTTGCGAAGAAGGTCCTTAAATCGTTCATGGGCTTCAAAAAGTGTCTCAGTATCACCCTGTCTGAAGGATGATATTTCCTGTCTCAATCTTGCAGCTTTGCTTGGGGGAAAATATCGGGCCAGGAACTTCTCAACCATTTCCTTCCAAGTGGTGATGGACCTAGGAGCTAAGGATGTGAGCCATATGTATGCTGTTCCTCTCAAACTGAACGGGAATAACCTCAGTCTGATGGCATCGTCTGATACTGAGTTGATCTTAAAAGTGGAGCAAATCTGAAGAAATTTAGACAAGTGAGCATGCGGGTCTTCATCAGCTAGACCATCAAACTGGACTGAATTCTGAATCATTCCTATGGTGCTGGCCTTGATTTCAAAGTTATTGGCCGGAACAGTTGGCACTTGGACACTAAATTCTTCTCCCGTGAATTGTGGCCTTTCATAATCTGATAGCGTTCTTCTTGGCTCGGCCATGACTGTGGGCTCACTGGATTCTACCTGAACTTCTTGTTGACTTGAACCCTCGATACCTTCTCTCAAACGACGGTGAAGTGTTCTTTCTATCTCGTTATCGGGTTCAATCAAATTTGCTTGACTCGCTCGTGTCATAAGATGGGTACCTTCACAGATTGAGGAGCCACAACGTTAGCTAACAACAAGAAGCACAAAGGAGCTACAAAAAAAATAAAAAGCTGGAATAATTACAAGATCTTAACCACCAAAAACAAGAAAACACAAAAACAAAATAAAACACACAACAAAAGAAAGAAAAATAAAAGAAAAATAAAAGAAAAAGAAAAGGCTAAATCAACAAGCTTATAGCTTTCCAGATATCCCTCGGTGAAGTTCCCCGGCAACGGCGCCAAAAACTTGATCGACACGGAATGTGTCAACACCCGTAAGCGCACGGGTCGTCAAGTAATAAACCACTCGTGCAAGCACGAGTGGGTCGTATTCCCAAGGGGCCCGAGGAGCTACCTTACTCACTTTTCACTTGTTGTTTAGCTCACCGATTCCATTTTTTAAGAGAATAGCTAAGAAAGAAAACGAATAGCAACAAGAGAAATTTTCTTAATAAATACAATTGAATCAAAACTCGGGAGATGCACAGGGATGGAAAACGGTCACGGATGAGGATCCCCGAGGGGGCTACTCAAGTGAGTAGGATAAATGAGAAATTAAGTATGTGGCTAGTTGGACCGAGAAAACCTAAGCTTAGGCCAACCCGATGGTCACGGCAATTGACCCCTAACCCGGTACAAGTGTTGAATAAGGAATTTCTTCCACTCAACCTCTCACACGGTTGCAAGGAGAATGATGGTTTTCTCAAGTTAGGGTAGAAACACTAGTTAGTTTTCAACCCTAGAAATGGAGGGGTACAGATACCCGATGGTCACGACGTATTTATACATTAATCCCTTCCAAGTTTGGTAGAGTCTAGCACTAAGGCAATGATCATGCTACAAAGTGCTACCAAGCATTTGATACAATAATTAAGCATATGTACCAAAACAATCAAGAATACCAAACAAGGATCACAACAAGCCAATCATACAATAAATAACTCAAATAATCCAAAACATCACAAGTTTTGCCCCCAAGGTTCACCTACATCCGGTGACCTTGGGGTTTAGTTATTCATGTTCAACAAATCCACCACACAAACCATGCAAATAACCAAAGTAAACATGAGGAACACTCCCTCAAACGGTGAAGGTCGAATGCCGCTTGGATCCCCGGAGAAAACCTTCCGAAGACGCCACTCGAAGGGGTGGATTCCCGTTGTCTTCAACCTCCAAACAATGAAGCTTTTGAAGTGGATCCTCCAAGATCTTGCTCTCCTCTCCTTAGAAAACCCGAATTTCCTCTCATTTTGCCCTCCAAAATGGTGTAGAAATGATGCCCAAACCCTAGCCTTCTTTTCCCCCAAAAGCTCTCTCCAAGAAGATGCAAAAGTCCCTTTCAAAATGCCCTAGATCGGCCTTTAAACCCCAAATCCCGATGGGTAAACGGGTCAGTATACTGCCGGTATCCGGACCCCTTGGGATTTCTACTTTTCTGCCAAGAAGTCCGCGATGAGCTACAGTAACTGCTACAGTGACTGCTACAGTACGTGCTACAGTGTCCCCTTCTCGAAAACGCTGTTTTGATGTCGAAATCGCTCCCCATCTCGTCGTCGAGTCCCCAGGGCTTCTGGCTAGCCTGAAATACAAAAATAAAGCAATTTAGATCTAAAAGGGCATAGATTCAACAAAAAGATATGAAAATAATACACAACAAATACATGTAAAATACATACTTTTAGACGTTTATCATGGAGTGAAGTGATGCGCGCCATCATTTCCGAGTAGTACTCAGCCATGCGAGCGAGAACCTCAGTGTGGTTCGCTACCTGGGTCACCCGCATGGCGGCGAGATCAGTCTGGAGGGTCCCGACAGCAGCCTGTCTATGTGCTCCTGTGCCGGAGGAGATGTAGGTGCTGACACCGGTGGCACCTCCTCGTCTGCTGGGGTGTCCTCCGCCTCCATGGGTGTGGGTTGTGATGATGGCCCTGCCCGGGTCTCCTCCGAGTCCTCATCTTCGTCCTCAGACTCCTCGGACTCATCTGGGAAGGGTACAACAAGCACGTACCTACCGGGGGCGGCCCTCTTCACCATGCCCATGATACGCAAGGTATCAAGGCCTAGTGGAGATGGAACAATAACCTTATCAGCTCCCTGAACAGAATCAATCAGTCCCATTCCTCTAACGAGTCGAGTGATGTAGGGACCAGAGAAAAGAACTCCTATCCGCGCGTACTGTCCCTGGTGCCTCAAAAAATCAGCTACCACGTATCCCAGGTGCAGGGGCAGGCTCTGGACCATAGAGTGTAAGTAGAGAAGGTCCAGCCGCCCCAATACGCCGGTGCTGTCTCCTCGCCCAGTAATAGACCTGCTCAGGATAGCATGAATATACCTGTGGGCGGGTAGAGGAGCAGAGAAGCCTTGGTCAACCCGGGCTCGTACCGTATATCTCCACATAGCATCCGGCAAACTCGGCTCGGAGTGACGCGGAAGGGGTAGTCGAATGGTAGCTGCGCGTACTCCTCCGTGTGGATGAAGTCTCGATCGTACAGGCCGAGGGCGACAGCAAAATCAGTCAAGCTCATGCTGTGGTACTGCCCAAAGATGCGGAACCGAACTGTGTCTGGCCGGTGGTAGTCGGTGTGGGAGCGATCAAACTCGAATGACGCGAGGACTTCGAGGGTGATGTCGCGAGTGGCGGGGTCTTTGATGCACAAAAGTCGATTCCACCCGCCCACAGCAATTAGCTCTCGGACTTCATCCGCCAACTCGGTCGCACGCGCGTGTTCTATCGCCTCCAGAGCTTGCAAGTCAGGAATTCGCGTCTGGCCAAATTTCAGCTTTGAAAGCCGATCAAACCGTGCTTGATGTTCGGGCACGGCGAACTCTAATGGTGCGGGCGAGAGATCACGGGACTCACGGGCCTCACGGGGACGCTTATGAGCGAGTCTCTTTGTTCTTGGGGCTATTCCTGTGCATAAGAGAGGTAAACAAGTTAATTCGGAGCTTAAAATAGGTTCCCAGATTTCCACATGGCCGTGTGGAATTTCCACGCGGCCGTGTGTCTCCTCTGGGTTACTCAGAACAAGGAAACAGCCAATACACACGGCCGTGTGGAATTTCCACATGGCCGTTTGTCTCCTCTGGAATCCAGAGGGGGCACCCCGATAATTCACACGGCCGTGTGGATCTTCGACCATGGCCAAAATACCATGGTGAATCCACACCGTTTCATACAATCATCTACACAGTTGAGCACAAGTGTTTTAAGCAATAATCTAAGTATTAATCATGAAAATATCATGCAAAAACACAAGATTCAACATCCACAACAAGTATTGAAGGTTTCATGGCAAGAAGGGGGGAAGAAGGCTTACCGGAGAAGATGAGTCCAATCTCACAATGGAGCAATGAGTAAGGCCTACAAATCCCTTAAATAAGCGAGAGAATGGAAGGGGAAGAGAAACCGTCGCTACCCTTGAAGAGGAGGCGTTTGAAGATGAAGGGTTGCTTGGGGGGAAGATGAAGATAAAGGGGCTTTTCATGCTTAAGTACCCCACACGGCCGTGTGGATTCTCTGTATGACCCTTATCAAACTCCCCATTTTCCACACGGCCGTGTGTAATTGCCACACGGCCGTGTGGATTCTCTGTATTGCGAAAGTTTGTACTGAATAAATCCATATGGCCGTGTGGCATTTCCACACGGCCGTGTGGATTCTCTGGATGAGAGAATTCTTTCACAAAGTCATCCACACGGCCATGTGGAAATTCCACATGGCCGTGTGTTTCCATTCTTCAACTCAAATATAGTCTAAACTCTGCAGAAATCATTGGAAACACATGGAATGACTGCAGAAGTTGAAAACTAATACGTTTACAACTGAAATCTCGCAAAATTCACAGGACTACCACCTAACTTGCCAGAAATGATGAAAACATAAACATGCACTACCAGCAATGAATCCACAGAAACTACAAACTAAACAAAACAAAAATGCATAAATAAAAACTAACTACAACACAAGCAAAGAAATTTTAAAAATTGGGTTGCCTCCCAATAAGCACTTGTTTTACGTCACTAGCTTGACGTACCTGTCTCTCTAGACTCAAGGCGATTCATGCAACAAAAATACCTCTGCACCTTCAGCACTAACCTCACCACCAAAATATGGCTTCAGACGATGCCCGTTTACCTTGAAAGTGCCTCTATCTGGATGGGTGATCTCAATTGCCCCCTGCGGTGATACTTGAGTTACGGTGTATGGCCCAAACCACCTAGATTTTAACTTTCCGGGGAACAGTTTGAGTCGTAAGTTAAATAACAAAACTTCATCCCCCACCTTGAACTCTTTCGGAGTTTTGATATGCTTATCATGCCACTTGCGTATCCTTTCCTTGTAGATTCGGGTATTTTCATATGCTCTCAGTCTCCATTCATCAAGCTCATTAATCTGGTGCTTCCTTTGTTCCCCAGCTCGAGAAAGGTCAAAATTCATTGTCTTGAGTGCCCAATAAACTCGGTGTTCTAGTTCAACAGGAAGATGACAAGATTTCCCATAAACCAGATTATAGGGTGTAGTTCTAATAGGAGTTTTATATGCAGTCCGGTAAGCCCACAACGTGTCATCCAACCGTTCCGACCAATCTCTTTTCCCATGTTCTACCGACTTGGTCAAGATCCTCTTCAGCTCCCTGTTAGTAACCTCTACTTGGCCACTTGTCTGCGGATGGTAGGGGGTAGCGAGACGATGGTGTACTCCGTATCGCTTTAACACTTTCTCGAACTGACTATTACAGAAATGTATTCCTCTATCACTAATAATGATCCTAGGTGTTCCAAATCGGGAGAAAAGCTTCTTGAGAAATTTAACTACAGTCCTCGCATCGTTTGTAGGTAATGCCTGAGCTTCCACCCACTTAGATACATAATCCACTGCTACAAGAATATATTTGTTCCCATTGGAGCCTGGGAATGGTCCCATGAAATCAATTCCCCACACATCAAAAACCTCACAGAATTGAATAGGATTTTGTGGCATCTCATCACGCCGAGAGAGGTTCCCTGTCCGTTGGCAATTGTCACAACGAAGAACATACTGATGAGCGTCCTAAAATAGTGTTGGCCAATAGAATCCTGCTGCAAGCACCTTTTCGGCTGTTCTACCAGAAGCATAGCGACCCCCGGTTGGACCTGAATGACAGTGTGTTAAAATATTCCAGCCTTCTTCCTGAGAGACACAGCGTCGGATTACATGATCTGCACAAATCCGGAACAGAAAGGGGTCATCCCAAAAATAGTTCTTTAAGTCACTGAAAAACTTTTTCTTTTACTGAAAAGTAAGACCCTGCTTAAGAACCTTTCCCGACAAATAGTTGGCAAAATCCGCAAACCAAGGTGTTTCCTCTTCTACCGATCTGCCATGAATTATGTATAAGTGCTCTTCTGGAAATGAGTCGTTAATTTCCGGCTTTGATGTCTTATACCCCTCAAAACCTTCTAACCTAGAGAGATGATCAGCAGCTACATTTTCCACGCCCCTTTTGTCTTTGATTACCATGTCAAACTCTTGTAGAAGCAGAACCCAACGGATCAACCTCGGCTTGGCATCAGTCTTGCTCATGAGATAACGCAAGGCAGAATGATCTGTGAAGACAGTGACTCTGGATAAGATCAGATACAGCCTGAATTTGTCAAATGCGTAAACCACTGCTAACAACTCTTTTTCTGTAGTAGTATAATTTTCTTGTGCGCTTGTGAGTGTTTTACTCGCATAATAGATGGGCTGAAAATGTTTGTTCTTCCTCTCGCCCTAGCACTTGCCCCAATTGCATAATCACCGGCGTCGCACATGAGCTCAAAAGGAGCGTTCCAATCCGGTGTTATCAAAATTGGTGCTTGAGTCAACTTCTCCTTCAAGCGGGTTAAATGCAGCTAAACATTCATTTCCGAACTCAAAAGATGCATCCTTTTCAAGAAGTTTTGTTAATGGCCGAGTGATTTTTGAAAAATCTTTAATGAATCGCCGATAGAAACCCGCATGCCCAAGAAAACTGCGAATCCCCTTCACGTTAGTTGGCGGGGGAAGTTTCTCGATCACCTCAATTTTGGCCTTGTCCACCTCCATCCCATCTTTGGAAATTTTATGCCCTAAAACTATTCCTTCTTGGACCATGAAATGGCATTTCTCCCAGTTCAACGCCAAATTTGTTTCTTCACATCTCTTGAGGACCCTTTCCGGATTCTCGAGACGGCTATCAAATGAGTCCCCGAACACCGAGAAATCATCCATAAATACCTCCATGATGTCCTCCAAAAGATCATCAAATATGGGCTGTCATGCATCGTTGAAAAGTAGGCTGGAGCATTACATAACCCAAAAGGCATCCTTCGGTACGTAAAAGTCCCATAGGGACAAGTGAATGTAGTTTTTTCTTGATCCTCGGGTGCAATGGAAATCTGAAAATAACCCGACATACCGTCAAGGAAGCAGTAAAAATTATGCCCAGCTAACCTCTCCAACATCTGGTCAATGAATGGTAACGGGAAATGATCCTTTCGAGTTGTGTCATTTAACCTCCTATAATCAATGCATACTCTCCACCCTGTGACTGTTCTAGTTGGGATTAATTCATTCCGTTCATTCTTCACTACAGTCATGCCTCCCTTCTTAGGGACCACTTGAGTAGGACTCACCCACGCACTGTCAGAGATTGGATAGATAATACCTGCATCCAAAAGTTTGACTACCTCTGCCTTCACTACCTCTTTCATATTTGGGTTCAAACGACGTTGAGGCTGGATCACTGACTTATAATTATCTTCCATCAATATTTTGTGAGTGCAAAATGAAGGATTTATACCTTTAATATCAGAAATTTTCCAAGCAATGGCAGTCTTATGCTTTGATAAGTGCTTGCATGTACATATAATTTGAGATGTTTTTCCCTGCATGAGCATCACATTTTTCAGGTTATATTTCTCATTTCGTGTGTTTCTGTGTTCTTTCGTGCAATTAGGGTTGTGAAAAAGGTTTATGCGAAGAAAAGCAAGATTAGGTCATAATGGTGCCATGTGGAGCTCTTTTGTGCAAATACGAAGTTCAAGACACAAATCGGGTTCAAACGAGGGGGTATGTGCCAACTTCTAAAGGCTTCAAGACAATTCTTGTAGAAGGACATGAAGGCAGTCATGCTCGCTCGTTCCGATTGGTTCAAAGATTTCAAAAGCTCTCCAAGGTTTCCCATCATCAAGAAATGCCACTTGACCTTTCACATGGGCGTGTGTCCGTCCATGTGACCTCAGGAGAAGAAACGGGCGAAATCGAGGATTAGTATGAAGATTTCACAAGGCAGAAAATCCACATGGGCGTGTGGAATTTCCACACGGCCGTGTGGAATTTCCACACGGCCGTGTGGACTATCCACACGCCCGTGTGGATCCTCGAGATGGCCAATTATAAAGCCGTTCTGAAGCGTTATCCAGGGGATCATCTTCTAACTTTGGAAGGAGGTGACGGCTAGGGTTCAGGAGGTTCTTGCTACACTTTGGGGGCGCTTCTTCACCGGTTTCATCATCATTCCCTTCCAAGGAGAGCCATTGGGGGAGCCTTCGACGACTCGATTCGGCGAGGTGTGCCTTAGGCTTGGAGGAAGGGATTCTTTGAAGAAGAAGGAGAAGTTCCCATAGTCTATCAACACGAAGCTTAAGGGGGTTTTCTTTATGGATTTCTTGCACTTATCTTCATTTATTTTGATGAACTTGTATTGCTCCATGGAGAGCTAAACCCCTAGTGGGTACTTGGACTTGTAAACCCTAGATTTCCTATGTTTCATTGACTTTAATGCTTTTATTCAATTTGAGTTTGAATTTGAGTTTCAATCTTGTTTGCTTAATTGTTTCTCCCTTAGAGTGACTGGTGGTTGTCCCGCAAGCGCACGGGTCGTCAAGTAATACCTCTCACGCACGCGTGAGAGGGTCGTATTCCCTGGGGTCCGAGAATCTATCCTTACTTCCTTCTCGCAATATTGTCTAGCCGATCAAACTCGAGAGTAAAAGATGAAAATGCAAATACACGAAATTAATGCAAATCAGAAAGCTAAATAACCAGGGCAATAGAAAGTGTGAAATCAGGGTGAGAAAGCGGTCCCGGATAAGGATCCCCTCAGGGGCTACTGAAGTGTACAGGATGCTGGATTAACATGTAAATGGCTTGTTGGACCGAGAAAACCCTAGATTAGGTCAACCCGATGGTCACGGCAGTTGACCCCTAATCCGGTACGAGTATTGAATACGGGCTCTACCCGTATAAATCCTCATACGATTGCAAAGGGTGAGGTGGTTTTCTCAAACTAAGGTTGAATCACAAATAAGCAATTAACCCTAGAATTGGAGGGGTACAAATACCCGATGGTCACGGCGTATTTATACGTATTTCCCTTCCAAGCTTGGTGAGTCTAACACTAGGGCAATGGTCATGCAACCTAGTATTGGCTAAGTATGGATACACAGAGTTCTCATGCATACCCTAACATTCAAAAGCACCAAACAAGGATCACAAACAAGTCTACAAACATTAATTGAAACCAAGCATCCAAAATACACAAGTTCACCCCCAAGGTTCACCTACATCCGGTGACCTTGGGGTTTAGTTGTTCATAATATCAAAATACATACTCAAAAGCATGAAAACAACTAAAGAAAGCATAATCACTCCCTCAAATACGAAAATGGAGTTCCGAAGACGCCACTCAAGAGGTGGCTTCTCTTGTCTTCAACCCTCCTTCAATGATGCCCTAGAGTAGGATCTTGCTCCCAAACGCACTCTCCTCCAAGATCTCGCCGTGAAAACGCCCTCAAAGCCCTCCTCCAAGCCGGATTTTTAGATGGTTGTGTGGAGCTCCAAGGAAGAAGACTTGCCTCCCCCCAAATGCCCTAGAAAAGACCTTTAAATCAAGACATCGCGATGCCTTGCGGGTGGCCTTGCGGGCGCAAGGTTGCCCGCAAGGCATCCAGAGATTTTCTCAGGAATTTTTCCATTCATAGCTACAGTACCCTGCTACAGTAATTATGCTACAGTAATTATGCTACAGTATTATGCTACAGTAATTCCGCTACAGTACTGCTACAGTGATGAATCCCAAAAACGCCGTATTTGGTGTCGATTTCTTCATGAATACGTTCTTGAGCTTATTTCGGGCCTGTAACACAAGTAAAACCACATTAAACAAGAAAATAGAAAACAACTTAACATAAAGAGAGAATAAACTATACACAAGTACGTAAAAAATACGTATATTTAGACGTTTATCAGTGACACTAGGGTTGAGGGCTAATCCAATCATCCTTTTGACGAGTGACCATCACCATTAGGATTAGATTAATCAAGATTGGAGGGGGTTGAGAGGGTGAGTTGAGAGGTAGCGACACGTCCCCTTTCCCTTCCGGTGTGGTTTTCCCTACCTTCTTATTCCAAGTATTACCTTCGATCTCAAAGAGAGTTAGGCGTTGAGAGAGGCCTTTCCGCCGGGACTTATTTGTGATTAGGGATCTTTCGCCTGGACCAAAGGGATTGATCTATAGTTGGGAATAGGGTTTACCACTTGGAATCCCTAGAGCATAGCGCAGTCATACGTGGTGTGAGGCGTCGAGAGTCTTCTCTCCGCCGGGACCTCGTAGGGGACTAGTCAAGGTTGACCTTAGATTTGGGACCTTGTATCTCTGGATTCCACGACTCTTGAAATCTCTATTGAATAAGAGTACTTGAAGTCTTGCACGTGAAACAAGGATTCTAGGGGGAGCATTGTCCGAGTACCCCATCTTCTTATTGATCTATTTCTCCGACTTAGCTTTCATTTTCAGCACTTTGTTTCTACTACTTTCTGATTTTATTTTCTTTCAACAACAATTGGTTTATCTTTGATTACTTAACAAAGTGTGATTGTTCTTACGTCTACTCCCTGTGGATTCGACTACCCACCCGTTTGGGTACTTTATTACTTCGACACCCGTGCACTTGCGGAGTACACACGCAAGGGTGTGTCAAGTTTTTGGCGCCGTTGCCGGGGAGTTAGGCGTTTTAGGAATTTTTACACTTTGTTTCGCTAGTCCTTTTCGTACATTCTATTGCACACTTCTTTTACTTCCATTATTCTAATCTTTATTTCCTTATACATAATCAATTTTCTTCATTCTCCGCTATTCTAAGGTTGTTGCTCTTTTTCAATCCTGTAGGAATCATGATCGATGAAGCAGAACTGTTTGAGAAGATAACCGGAATGGTGAGGGACGTTGAGCAGAAAATGAATTGGTTCACCAAGGAATCATCTCCACATAGTTACTTACGAAATTCAGCTGAAACAAACTATTGTGTGAGAAAGGTTAACCTGGATATAGATAGAGTTACTGAGGGACAAGATTGCGATTTATTCAGAGTACTCACTCAATTTGAAGAAGCAACACGGGGATGTATAAGGGGAGAAGTAGAGGAAAGTTTAGAAGAAGCCCTTAATCGATTTTATTCTTCTAATAAAGGCGAAGAGCAAGAAATTTTTTCTATGGGTGTCACCAATGAAACCTACAAAGAAAGTGGGGTGGGAGACATAGAAAATCTCAAAACCCAACAAGACACACACACCCAAGAAGGGAGCTTAGAGGAAATCTCAGAAGAAGAATCTGAACATTTTGAGGAAATTGATAGACAGAAAGGGAAAAGATTACAACCATCCATTGAAGACCCACCGATCTTGAGCTTAAAACACTACCGAACACTTGGAATATGCATTCTTAGGTGAAGGATCAAAACTCCCGGTCATTATATCTTCGGGATTATCCGTGTCTCAAAAGGATAAATTAGTGAATATGTTGAAGAAGCATAAGACTGCCATTGCTTGGAAAATTTCTGATATTAAAGGTATAAATCCGTCATTCTCGCACTCATAAAATATTGATGGAGGATAATTATAAGTCGGTGATCCAGCCTCAACGTCGTTTGAACCCAAACATGAAGGAGGTGGTGAAGGCAAGAGGTAGTTAAACTTTTGGATGCAGGTATCATTTATCCGATCTCGACGGTGCGTGGGTGAGTCCTACTCGGGTGGTCCCTAAGAAAGGAGGAATGACTGTAGTGAAGAATGAACGTAATGAGTTAATCCCAACCAAAACAGTCACAGGGTGGAGAGTATGCATTGATTACAGAAGGCTAAATGACGCGACTCGAAAGGATCATTTTCCGTTACCATTCATTGACCAGATGTTGGAAAGGTTAGCTGGGCATAATTTCTACTGCTTCCTTGACGGTATGTCGGGATATTTTCAAATCCCCATTGCACCCGAGGACCAAGAAAAGACTACATTCACTTGTCCCTACGGGACTTTCGCATACCGAAGGATGCCTTTCGGGCTGTGTAATGCTCCAGCCACTTTTCAACGATGCATGACTGCTATATTTGACGATCTTTTGGAAGACATCATGGAAGTATTTATGGATGATTTTTCGGTGTTCGGGGACTCGTTTGATAGCTGTCTGCAGAATCTGGAAAGGGTCCTCAAGAGATGTGAAGAAACCAATTTGGCGTTGAACTGGGAGAAATGCCACTTCATGGTCCAGGAAGGAATAGTTTTAGGGCATAAAATTTCCAAAGATGGGATGGAGGTGGACAAGGCGAAAATTGAGGTGATCGAGAAACTTTCCCCACCAACTAATGTGAAGGGAATTCGCAGCTTTCTTGGGCATGCAGGTTTCTATCGGCGATTCATTAAAGATTTTTCAAAAATCTCTCAAGCTTTAACAAAACTTCTTGAAAAAGATGCATCTTTTGAGTTCGGGGATGAATGTTTAGCTGCATTTAACCTGCTGAAGGAGAAGTTCACTCAAGCACCAATTTTGATTTCACCAGATTGGAACGCTCCTTTTGAGCTCATGTGCGACGCCAGTGATTATGCAATTGGGGCAGTGCTAGGGCAGAGGAAGAACAAACATTTTCAGCCCATCTATTATGCGAGTAAAACACTCACAAGCGCACAAGAAAATTATACTACTACACGAAAAAGAGTTGCTAGCAAGTGGTTTACGCATTTGATAAGTTCGGGCCATATCGATCTTATCCAGAGTCCTTGTCTTCACAGATCATTCCGCCTTGCGTTATCTCATGAGCAAGTCGATGCCAAACCGAGGTTGATCCGTTGGGTTCTTCTTCTACAAGAGTTTGACATGGAAATCAAGGACAAAAGGGGCGTGGAAAATGTAGCCGCTGATCACCTCTCTAGGTTAGAAGGTTGTGAGGGTTACAAGGCATCAAAGCCGGAGATTAACGACTCATTCCCGGAAGAGCACTTATACATAATTCGTGGCGGATCGGCGTAAGAGGAAGCACCTTGGTTTGCGGATTTTGCCAACTATTTGTCGGGAAAGGTTCTTAAGCGGGGTCTTACTTTTCAGCAAAAAGAAAAAGTTTTTCAGTGACTTAAAGAACTATTTTTGGGATGACCCCTTTCGTTCCGGATTTGTGCAGATCATGTAATCCGACGCTGTGTCTCTCGGGAAGAAGGCTGGAATATTTTAACACACTTGTCATTCGGGCCCAACCGGGGGTCACTATGCTTACGGTAGAACAGCCGAAAAGGTGCTTGCTGCAGGATTCTATTGGCCAACACTATTTCGGGACGCTCATCGGTATGTTCTTCGTTGTGACAATTGCCAACGGACAGGGGAACCTCTCTCGGCGTGATGAGATGCCACAAAATCCTATTCAATTCTGTGAGGTTTTTGATGTGTGGGGAATTGATTTCATGGGACCATTCCCCGGGCTCCAATGGGAACAAATATATTCTTGTAGCAAGTGGATTATGTATCTAAGTGGGTGGAAGCTCGGGCATTACCTACAAACGATGCGAGGACCGTAGTTAAATTTCTCAAGAAGCTTTTCTCCCGATTTGGAACACCTAGGATCATTATTAGTGATAGAGGAACACATTTCGTAATAGTCGGTTTGAAAAAGTGTTAAAGCGATACGGAGTGCACCATCGTCTTGCTACCCCCTATCATCCGCTGAGACAAGTGGCCAAGTGGAGGTTACTAACGAGGGAACCGAAGAGGATCTTGACCAAGTCGGTAGAACATGGGAAAAGAGATTGGTCGGAACGGTTGGATGACACGTTATGGGCTTACCGGACTGCATATAAAACTCCTATTGGAACTACACCCTACAATCTGGTCTATGGGAAATCGTGTCATCTTCCGGTTGAATTAGAACACCGAGCTTATTGGGCACTCAAGACAATGAATTTTGACCTTTCTCGAGCTGGGGAACAACGGAAGCACCAGATCAATGAGCTTGACGAATGGAGACTGAGAGCATACGAAAATGCCCGAATCTACAAGGAAAGGATACGCAAGTGGCATGATAAGCATATCCAAACTCCGAAAGAGTTCAAGGTGGGGGATGAAGTTTTGTTATTTAACTCACGACTCAAACTATTCCCCGGAAAGTTAAAATCCAGGTGGTTTGGGCCATACACCGTAACTCAAGTATCACCGCAGGGGGCAATTGAAATCACTCACCCAGATAGAGGTACTTTCAAGGTAAACGGGCATCGTCTGAAGCCATATTTTGGTGGTGAGGTTAGTGCTGAAGGTGCAGAGGTATTTTTGTTGCATCAACCCCCTTGAGTTTAGAGAGGCAGGTACGTCAAGCTAGTGACGTAAAACAAGCGCTTATTGGGAGGCAACCCAATTTTTAGAACTCTTTGCTTGTGTTGTAGTTAGTTTTATTTCTGCATTTTTTTTGTTTAGTTTGTAGTGTGTGGATTTATTGCTGGTAGTGCATTTCTATGTGTTCATCATTTATGGCAAGTTAGGTGGTATTCCTGTGAATTTTGCGAGATTTTAAATCGTAAACGTCTTAGTTTTCAACTTCTGCAGTCGTTCCATGTGTTTTGATTAATTTCTGCAGAGTTTGGACTATTTTTGAGTTGAAGAATGGAAGCACACGGCCATGTGGAATTTCCACATGGCCGTGTGGATGAAATTGTGAAGGAATTTTCTCATCCAGAGAATCCCCACGGCCGTGTGGAAATTCCACACGGCCATGTGGATTTATTTAGTACAAATCCCCACAATACAGAGAATCCCCACGGCCGTGTGGAAATTCCACACGGCCGCGTGGAATTTCGGGGAGTTTTATAAGGCCATACAGAGAATCCACACGGCCGTGTGGAATTTCCACACGGCCGTGTGGGGTACTTAAACATGAAAAGGGGCCTTTCTCTTTATAACCCCCCCAAGCAACCCTTCACCTTCAAACGCCTCCTCTTCAAAGGTCGTGACGGTTGCTCTTCTCCTTCCATTCTCTCGCTTATTTAAGGGATTTGTAGGCCTTACTCGTTACTACATTGTTAGAGCGGACTCATCTTCTCCGGTAAGCCTTCTTCCCCTCTTCTCGCCATGAAACCTTCATTAGTTGTTGTGGATGTTGAATCTTGTGTTTTTGCATGCTATTTTCTTGTTTAATACTTAGATTATTGCTTAAAACACTTGTGCTCAAATTTGTGGATGATTGTATTAAGGGGTGTGGATTCACCATGGTGCTTTGGCCATGGTCGAAGATCCACACGGCCGTGTGGAAATTCCACACGGCCGTGTGGATTATCGGGGTGCCCCCTCTGAATTCCAGAGGAGACACACGGCCGTGTGGAAATTCCACACGGCCGTGTGTATTGCTGTTTCTTTGTTTTTGGGTAACCAGAAGAGATACACGGCCGCGTGGAAATTCCACACGGCCATGTGGAATCCTGGGAACCTATTTTAAGCTCTGAATTAACTTCCTTACCTCTCTTATGCACAGGAATGGCCCCAAGAACGAAGAAACTCGCTCATAAGCGCCCTCGTGAGGCCCGTGAGGTCCGGGAGTCCCGTGATCTCTCGCCCGCACCATTCGAGTTCGCCGTGCCCGAACATCAAGCACGGTTTGATCGACTTTCAAAGTTAAAGTTTGGCCAGACACGCATTCCCGACTTGCAAGCTTTGGAGGCAATAGAACATGCGCGTGCAGCCGAGTTGGCGGATGAGGTCCGTGAGCTTATTGCTGTTGGCGGGTGGGAGCGACTATTGTGCATCAAAGACCCAGCCACTCGCGATCTCACTTTCGAAGTCCTCGCGACATTTGAGTTTGATCGCTCCCACACCGACTACCACCGACCGGACACAGTTCGATTCCGCATCTTTGGGCAGTATCACGGCATGAGCTTGACAGATTTTGCTTGTCGCCCTCGGCCTGTACGATCGAGACTTCATCCACACGGAGGAGTACGCGCAGCTGCCATTCGACTATCCTTTCCGTGTCACTCCAAGCCCGGTTTGCCGGATGCTTGTGTGGAGATATACAGGACGAGCCCGGGTTGATCAAGGCGTCTTTGCTCCTCCGCCCCGCCCACGGGTACATTCATGCCATCCCGAGCAGGTCTATTACTGGGCGGGGAGACAAAGACCGGCGTATTGGGGCGGCTGGACCTCCTCTATTTGTACTCTATGGTCCAAAGCCTCGCCCGCACACTGGGTTACGTGGTAGCTGATTTTTCGAGGCACCGGGGACGATGCGCGCGGATAGGAGTTCTTTTCTCTGGTCCCTACATCACCCGACTCATCCGAGGAATGGGACGATTGATGCTTGTTCGGGGAGCCGACAAGGTTATTGTTCCCTCCCCACTTGGCCTTGATACCTTGCGTATGATGGGCATGGTGAAGAGGGCCGCTCCCGGCAGGTATGTACTTGCTTGTTCCATTCCCGGATGAGTCCGAGGAGTCCGAGGACGAAGACGAAGACTCGGAGGAGACCCGGGCGGGGCCATCATCACAACCCGCACCCATGGAGGCGAGAGGACACCCCGGCGAGACGAGGAGGGGCCACCGGTATCGGCACCCGTATCCCCTCCCCGCACGGGATCGCATAGGCGGACTTGAGGCTGCTGTGGGGACTCTCCAGACTGATCTCGCCACCATGCGAGTGACTCAGGCAGCGAACCACACTGAGGTTCTCGCTCGCATGGCTGAGTACCACTCGGAGATGATGACGCGCATCACTTCACTCCACCAGTTGATGGCGAGAGGTAGCAATTCCACTCCGCCGTCCACACCCCGAGCACCCTACGCCTCCCCAGCATCCCCAGCAGCACCAGCAGATGCCGACGCTTGATGCGTCTTTCATTCTTTCTTTTTATTCCCTTGTACTTTCTTTTGTGTTGAGTCTTTGTGTACTCATAAAGGTTACACCTTCTGAGAGTTATCTTACTGCTTTCTTTTCATGTTCTTTGTTGAGTTTGTGTTTGGCTTGTTTAATTTTTGTACTCTTTTAATCGTAGCTTTTGTTGAAATCCACTGAACCCCTTTTGTGATGTGCAGATAGACTTGTCAACTTGGTTTTGAGAAATGGTCATAGGCACGGCCGTGTGGAATTTCCACACGGCCGTGTGAGCTTCACAACCCTACGCAACTCCACTTCCCACCTTCACACCTCCATTCAACTACCACACTCGGAGATCAGGGGAGTGTTGTTTTTAATCCCCACGCCCTCATGTTTTATTTATATTCTGTTTTTGTATGCTTGCATGCGTACAATGAGGGCATTGTACATCTTAAGTGTGGGGGGAGTTCACGTTGCACACGTTCTCTATGTATGTATGCTCATCACTCATATGCTTATCTAGCCAATGATAGTTCACCTTAAAAGACAAGGATTGCAGTCTTGAATTTAGGAGAATTTTAAACATCGTTTGTACTCATGCTCTAGTTTACTCGAAAAACTTAGAAATTTTTTGTCGATTGCATTACTTACACCTTTCTTGCTCCGTTAACCCCGATAACTCTAGTTCAGTGCCAAAAGGACATTAATTTTCTTTATTTTGAAAAAAAAAAAAAAAAAAAAAAAAAAAAAGAAAACAAAGGAAGAATGCCTTATTTGTTTACTTGTTTTCGGAGTGGAAAGAGCTACCACCTATGTTGTATGCAGCTACTCTCATAAGTCGGATACTAGCTATGCCCTAAGGAGAGAAAGAGCTATCTAATAGGCCGTGTGAAAGCTAACACTCCCCGGTGGAAAGAGCTACCACCTCAAAGTGTGAAAGCCGCCCGGGAGGCATCTTGGGAAATGGCTACCTTCGAGGTTGTGTGCAACTACTACCTACTTTTGTCCTTAAATAAGCCCTTTTCAATAAGAACTTTTAAGAGTAAACTTAGGGTTGGCATGAGTAAGCATACACACACACACGCATCAGATTCTATTTTCTTTGTGCTTCGTGTTTTTGCTAGAGCATTGGTTTTTATCTTTCTATGTTGCAAATTGTTCCTTTGTTTAAGAATGCTCTCCTTACATACTTTTTGGTGAACTTAAGGCTAAGCACTTCTATCACTCTACTTGTGGATTTTATTGTATAAATTTTGCTTGAGGACAAGCAAAAGCTTAAGTGTGGGGGAGTTTGATAAGTGCTTGCATGTACATATAATTTGAGATGTTTTTCCCTGCATGAGCATCACATTTTTCAGGTTATATTTCTCATTTCGTGTGTTTCTGTGTTCTTTCGTGCAATTAGGGTTGTGAAAAAGGTTTATGCGAAGAAAAGCAAGATTAGGTCATAATGGTGCCATGTGGAGCTCTTTTGTGCAAATACGAAGTTCATGACACAAATCGGGTTCAAACGAGGGGGTATGTGCCAACTTCTAAAGGCTTCAAGACAATTCTTGTAGAAGGACACGAAGGCAGTCATGCTCGCTCGTTCCGATTGGTTCAAAGATTTCAAAAGCTCTCCAAGGTTTCCCATCATCAAGAAATGCCACTTGACCTTTCACATGGGCGTGTGTCCATCCATGTGACCTCAGGAGAAGAAACGGGCGAAATCGAGGATTAGTATGAAGATTTCACAAGGCAAAAAATCCACATGGGCGTGTGGAATTTCCACACGGCCGTGTGGACTATCCACACGCCCGTGTGGATCCTCGAGATGGCCAATTATAAAGCCGTTCTGAAGCGTTATCCAGGGGATCATCTTCTAACTTTGGAAGGAGGTGACGGCTAGGGTTCAGGAGGTTCTTGCTACACTTTGGGGGCGCTTCTTCACCGGTTTCATCATCATTCCCTTCCAAGGAGAGCCATTGGGGGAGCCTTCGACGACTCGATTCGGCGAGGTGTGCCTTAGGCTTGGAGGAAGGGATTCTTTGAAGAAGAAGGAGAAGTTCCCATAGTCTATCAACACGAAGCTTAAGGGGGTTTTCTTTATGGATTTCTTGCACTTATCTTCATTTATTTTGATGAACTTGTATTGCTCCATGGAGAGCTAAACCCCTAGTGGGTACTTGGACTTGTAAACCCTAGATTTCCTATGTTTCATTGACTTTAATGCTTTTATTCAATTTGAGTTTGAATTTGAGTTTCAATCTTGTTTGCTTAATTGTTTCTCCCTTAGAGTGACACTAGGGTTGAGGGCTAATCCAATCATCCCTTTGACGAGTGACCATCACCATTAGGATTAGATTAATCAAGATTGGAGGGGGTTGAGTGGGTGAGTTGAGAGGTAGCGACACGTCCCCTTTCCCTTCCGGTGTGGTTTTCCCTACCTTCTTATTCCAAGTATTACCTTCGATCTCAAAGAGAGTTAGGCGTTGAGAGAGGCCTTTCCGCCGGGACTTATTTGTGATTAGGGATCTTTCGCCTGGACCAAAGGGATTGATCTATAGTTGGGAATAGGGTTTACCACTTGGAATCCCTAGAGCATAGCGCAGTCATACGTGGTGTGAGGCGTCGAGAGTCTTCTTTCCGCCGGGACCTCGTAGGGGACTAGTCAAGGTTGACCTTAGATTTGGGACCTTGTATCTCTGGATTCCACGACTCTTGAAATCTCTATTGAATAAGAGTACTTGAAGTCTTGCACGTGAAACAAGGATTCTAGGGGGAGCATTGTCCGAGTACCCCATCTTCTTATTGATCTATTTCTCCGACTTAGCTTTCATTTTCAGCACTTTGTTTCTACTACTTTCTGATTTTATTTTCTTTCAACAACAATTGGTTTATCTTTGATTACTTAACAAAGTGTGATTGTTCTTACGTCTACTCCCTGTGGATTCGACTACCCACCCGTTTGGGTACTTTATTACTTCGACACCCGTGCACTTGCGGAGTACACACGCAAGGGTGTGTCATGCTTCTTCAACATGTTCACTAATTTATCCTTTTGAGATGCGGACGGACCCGAAGATATAATGACTGGGAGTTTCGATCCCTCGCTTAAAAAGGCATATTCCAAGTGTTCTGGTAGAGTTTTAACCTCCAAATCAGGTGGGTCTTCAATGGATGGTTGTAATCTTTTCCCTTTTTGTCTATCAATTTCCTCAAACTGTTCAGATTCTTCTTCGGAGATTTCCTCTAAGCCCCCTTCTTGAATGTGTGTACCTTGTTGGGCTTCGAGATTTTCTATGTCCTCCACCCCACCTTTTTTATAGGTTTCATCGGTGACACCCAAAGAGAAAATTTCGTCCTCTTCGCCCTTATTAGAAGAATCAAATCGAAGAAGGGCCTCTTCTAAACTTTCCTCTAATTCTCCGCTTGTACAACACCGTGTTGCTTCTTCAAATTGAGTGAGCGCTCTGAATGAGTCACAACCTTGTCCCTTAGCAACTCCATCTATATCCAGGGTAACCTCCCCCACACAATAGTTCATTTCAGCTAAATTTTCCAAAAAATTATGCGGAGATGATTCCTTGGTGAAATAATTCATTTTCTGCTCAACTTCTCTCACCATTCCCGTTATCTTTTCAAACAGTTCTGCTTCATCGATCATGATTCCAGCAAAGCCGATAATTAGTAGATACTTTAGAATGGTAGAGAACGGATAAAATGATTAAGTACAAAGAGATAACGATTAGAATAATGAGAGTAAAAGAAATGTGGAAAAGAATGTGCGAAAAATGACTAGCGAAACAAAGTATAACAATCCCTAAAACGCCTAACTCCCCGGCAACGGCGCCAAAAACTTGACACACCCTTGCGTGTGTACTCCGCAAATGCACGGGTGTCGAAGTAATATAGTACCCAAACGGGTGGGTAGTCGAATCCACATTGAGTAGACGTAAGAATAATCACACTTTGTTAAGTAGCCAAAGATAAACCACTTGTTGTTGTGAAAGAAAATAGGATAGGAAAGAAATAGAAATAAAGTGACGAAAATAAAAGCTAGGGTATAGAAATATATCAATAAGACGATGGGGTACTCGGACAATGCTCCCCCTAGAATCCTTGTTTCAAGTGCAAAACTTCAAGTACTCTTATTCAATAGAGATTTCAAGAGTCGCGGAATCCAAAGATACAAGGTCCCAAATCTAAGGTCAACCTTGACTAGTCCCCTACGAGGTCCCGACGGAGAGAAGACTCTCGACACCTCACACCACGTATGACTGCGCTATGCTCTAGGGATTCCAAGTGGTAAACCCTATTCTCAACTATAGATCAATCCCTTTGGTCCAGGCAAAAGATCCCTAATCACAAATAAGTCCCGGCGGAAAGACCTCTCTCAATGCCTAACTCTCTTTGAGATCGAAGGTAATACTTGGAATAAGAATGTAGGGAAAACCACACCGGAGGGGAAAGGGGACATGTCACTACCTCTCAACTCACCCTCTCAACCCTCTTCAATCTTGGTTGATCTAATCCTAATGGTGATGGTCACTCGTCAAAAGGATGATTGGATTATCCCTCAACCCTAGTGTCACTCTAAGGGAGAAACAATTAAGCATACAAGATTGAAACTCAAATTCAAACTCAAATTGAATAAGAGCATTAAAGTCAATGAAACATTGGAAATCTAGGGTTTACAAGTCCAAGTACCCGCTAGGGGTTTAGCCCTCCATGGAGCAATACAAGTTCATCAAAATAAATGAAGACAAGTGCAAGAAATCCATAAAGAAAACCCCCTTAAGCTTTGTGTTGATAGACTATTTGGACTCCTCCTTCTTCTCCAAAGAACTCCTTCCTCCAAGCCTAAGGCACACCTCGTCGAATCGAATCGTCGAAGGCTCCCCCAATAGCTCTCCTTGGAAGGAATTGAGGATGGAATCGGTGAAGAAGCGCCCCCAAAGTGTAGCAAGAACCTCCTGAACCCTAGCCGTCACCCCCTCTCAAAGTTGGAAGAAGATTCGTTAAATAACGCTTTAGAACGGCTTTATAATTGGCCATCTCGAGGATCCACACGGGCGTGTGGAAATTCCACACGCCCATGTGGAGTCTCTGCCCTGTGGAAAACTTCGTATTCGTCCCCGATTTTGCCAGTTTCTTCTCTCCAGGTCACACGGACGGACACACGCCCATGTGAAAGGTCATATGGCATTTCTTGATGATGAGAAAACCTTGGAGAGCTTTTGAAATCTTCTAACAAATCGGAACAAGCGAGCATGACTGCCTTAGTGTCCTTCTACAAGAAATATCTTGAAGTCTTTAGAAGTTGGCACATACCCCCTCGTTGCAACCCAATTTGTGTCTTGAACTTCGTATTTGAGCCAAAAGAGCTCCACTTGGCACCAATATGACCTAATCTTGCCTTTATTCACGTACCATGTCTTCACAACCCTAATTGCATGAAAGAACACCAAAACACACGAAATTAACGATAAAGCCTGATAAATGTGATGCTCATGCGTGGAAAACATTTCCAAAAAATATATACATGCAAGCACTTATCAACGCCACTCAAGGTGTGGCTTCCCTTGTCTTCTACCTCCTCAATCGATGAAATTCGGAGTAGATCTTTCCCAAATCTTGTTCTCCCCGTCGTTTTCCAACTTAAAATCGCTCCCCTCGTCATCCCTAAGGTTTGATCGAAAGTGGAAGAAGAAGCTCTCCAAAACCCTAGGTCTCTCCCAAAAAAAACTCCCCTCTTCTCTCTTCTTTTTTCCTTTTTTCCTTTTTAAAAGCCCCAGTCGGGGGGTTATGCGGCCAGGTATGCGGGCCGTATACATGCCCGTATAGAACCATTTGAAGGTTGCCGATTTTTCCCGTAAGTTCTACAGTGATTGCTACAGTACTGCTACAGTACTTGAGCCCTGAACCGCCTTTTTCCTTGCCGATTTCTTCTCAAATCGCGTTGTCGAGCTCCCCTAAGCTTCTTTGTGCCTGAAACAAGAAAAATCCCCGATTAAACCATCAAAAGGCATCGATTCATTAACAAAACACATTAATAAAACACAATACATACATATAAAATACGTACATTTAGACGTTTATCAGGGCTCAAGAACCAAGGTATCACGAGCGGCCGGTGTTCATGAGGTGAGTGCCCACACTGCACTTGAGGCCAAGATGGACGCTCTGACAAGAAGATTTGACCTATTGATGGCTGAACGGGCGAGCTCCAGTTCCG
Organism: Dioscorea dumetorum; assembly: GCA_902712375.1. NCBI lineage: Eukaryota > Viridiplantae > Streptophyta > Magnoliopsida > Dioscoreales > Dioscoreaceae > Dioscorea > Dioscorea dumetorum. The sequence continues at coordinate 134,685 of CACTHL010000263.1, forward strand.
TGCTCGTCATGTCCTGTAAGGTTTGTGGAGGTGGACATTCGGCCACCCTTTGTCCTATTGCAGTTACGACAGGCACAACCACAGAACAAGTTGATTTTGTAAACCAAAATTCAAGACCCCAAGGGAACCCATATGCAGCTAGTTATAATCCCGGGTGGCGAAATCACCCAAATTTCCAGTGGGGTAATCAGAACCAACAGAGGCCTCAACACCCGCCAGGATTCCAGCATGCTCCACCCCAACAGAGGGAAAATAGAGTATCAGTTGAAGAAGCATTGGCGAAATTCATGATTGCCACAGAGTCAAATTTCAGAAATGTCCATGCTTCAATTCAAAATTTGGAGAAACAGATTGGGCAGCTAGCAAAAGCAGGATCAGATTGGCAGCAAGGTAGTTTGCCGAGTAACACTGAAGAGAACCCTCGTGAACAGTTGAAAGCTATCACTCTGAGGAGTGGCCAAGAGATCGAGGTTCGACCCCCAACTGGGAATGAGAGTGGGAAATGGAAGAATATTGTGAGAGATGCAACCCCAAGAGCGAGGGTTGGCATTGAGGACAGCAACAATCCCATCTTCGAACCTGAACCGAAACAAGCTTCACCCTCACCGGAGTATCAATCCAGAGTCCCCTACCTGGCAAGACTGAACAAGAGCAAGGAGGATGACCAATTCAAGAAATTTCTGAGTCTGATAAAGCAACTTCACATAAATCTCCCACTCGTTGAGGCATTTTCTCAAATGCCCAAGTACGCAAAGTTTATGAAAGATTTTTTGACAAACAGGCGGAAATTGGAAAAGCATCCAGTGTAGCCTTGAATGAAAATTGTTCCGCCATATTACAAAGCCCACTCCCACCAAAAGTTTGAGATCCTGGGGGCCTTGTAATTGAATGTAAGATCGGAGAGAATGTGGTAGAGAAGGCCTTGGCAGATTCGGGAGCGAGTATCAATGTTATGCCATACAATCTATTTTTAAAATTGGGACAGCAGGAACTCGAACCCACTCGGATGACTCTACAACTTGCAGACCGGTCCGTACGCCGACCTCGGGGTGTTGTGAGCGATGTATTAGTGAGCGTGGGGGGGCTTGTGTTCCCGGCTGACTTTGTTATCTTGGACATCAATGAAACTGCTGAGGTGCCTATAATCCTTGGAAGACCATTTTTGGCAACCTCTCGCGCCCTGCTTGACATCCAAGACGGCAAGATGACACTTAGAGCTGGGAATAAAGAAGCCGTGTTTAAACTCCCAGATGCCATGAAACACCCCAAGGAGCGAGATGACACCTCCTATGCTTTTGATGAGGTCAAACTAATTGTGTCTGATTGTGTGCAGGAGGTTCTATCGATTAATCCTCTTGACGAGTACTTATGCGAAGGGCATGAGGAAATCAATGCTGAGGACATTGGAGAACAGAACTATCAGCAACCACTCAGTCCCAAAAAGAAGAAAACGAAATCCAAAAGGGACGGGAGCCGTGATGAGCCACCTTGGAAAAAAGCTTGGAAGAAAGTGACCAAATCGAGTTCGTCAACTGAAGAGAAAGACCCAAAACCCACCTTCACTATTGACTTGGGAGAACACAACATCGAGAGTATGATTTCACTTAACCTCCCTAGCTCATCACCTTCCTTCTTCATAAAACAAGGTACACATTTTTCCTTTGAACCACCATGAAAATGTGAACATGAATGTCAGGCTCGTGACTCTAAACAAGCGCTCTTGGGAGGCAACCCAAGTTTAACTTTCTCGTATTCTCTTTTGTTTTATTTTGTGTGCTTTGTGGTGTTTTATTTGGTTATGTTTTGCTTTTCTATGTAGATGTGTGTTTTATTTAACGTTTGTGATTAGATAACTTGAATCTCATTTTATTTTGACGATGTATTGTCGGTTGATGTTGTGCGATTTTCACGTGTGTCGGCGAAGGTTACATGTTTTGAAAAGTTACTCATCGATTGGTGTAACCATTTTTGGATGAAAAACTAAGGAGAAAAATCTTACCTCGGCACTTCTGGAGGTTGTGCGGGCATGCTACAGCCCGCACAGACTTGCCAGAGGTCTGTGCGGCCCATGTGCGGCCGCACAGCTGATAAACGTCTAAATATACGTATTTTATACGTATTCATTTGTATTATTTTATTATCTTTTTGATAAGTCAATGCCCTTTTTATAGTCTAAATCTCTTTATTTTGTGTTGCAGACCCTAAATGAGCTCAAGAACGTATTTAGGAAGAATTCGACACCAAATACGACGTTTTTGGGTTTTTCACTGTAGCAAGATCGTAGTAGAAATACCGTAGCCTAATCACCGTAGTAAGGGTACTGTAGAAACGAGGTGAAAAGTTTCTGCAAAATTCTCTGGATGCCTCACGGGCAACCTCACGGCCGTGAGGCAGCCCGTGAGGAGTTGCGACTTTCACCCTTTTTAAAGACTTTTAGGGCATGGAAAAGGGGACTTTTGATCTATTCTTCTAGGGCCGGCGCCCCACCTTCCTTGCCGGCCATTTCCGGCGATCTACGGCACAATCTTCACCAAGAGGGAGGCACACATCGAAGGAGAAGGTTTGGAGAGAAGATCCAAGACATCAAGGTGTATTTTGAAGGTCTTCATCCATTCAAGGGTTTCCAAAGCTAGAGGGAGTGTTTCTTCCTTCTTTTCTTGTTTATTTGCTCCTTGAACTTGTATAAGTGTTCCTCTTTCATGAGGAACTAACTTATTTGTGGTTTGGACATGATGAACTCTAGGGGTGTTTGTTTGTAATTTGGATGATCATCCTTGTGATGTATTGTTGGATGTTGTATTTCTTTTATGGAATCTTATAGTTTGTGGTTCATGTTTGGTGTATTTTAATGCCTTGGTATGCATGAGAACTCGGTGTGCCATTTCTAGGAAATGCTAGGTTGCATGACCATTGCCCTAGTATTAGGCTCACCAAGCTTGAAAGGGATTCATGTATGAATACACCGTGACCATCGGGTATTTCGTACCCCTCCAACCATTAGGGATGAACATAGATATTGTGTTTGACCCTAATTAGAGATTTCCCTAAGTTTAATGCAATCATAGGAGGATTTGGGCGGATGTGATTCCGATCCAATACTTCTATCGGATTAGGGGTTGATCGCCGTGACCATCGGGGTTGACCTACTTTAGGAGTCTCTTGGCCCAGCTACCATCTCAACATTTCATCCTAAATTCAGGACCTAATGACAACTCTAGGGGAATTCATTGTCCAAATCACCTCTTCGTGTGTTTGATTCTCCCTTGTTCGCTAAATGTGTGTAGTAGTAGCCCGGATTTCATATTAGTAGTTTTTTTTATCTTTTCGCAATCACTATTTATCTTTTGTAGTGTTAGGCTAGGAAATAGACGAAAGGGGAGTAATAGTAGCTCCTTGGGCCCTTGGGAATACGACCCACTCGTGCTTGCACGAGTGGTTTATTACTTGACGACCCCGTGCGCTTGCGGGATAACCATCAACAGCCCCCGCACAAGGCTCTGGCAGCCCTGTGCGGAAAAGTGTGCGGCCGCACACCCGGCCGCACACATAGTGCGGCACGTGCACCGCCCGCACAAGCTTGTGCGCACGGATCCGGCCGCAACCCGTTCTCTTTTTTGTGCGGCCCATGCCCCTCCTCATGGCTCCTTCACTACCTTTCATTTTTCCTCCTCCTTCCCCTCCATCTTCTTCCACATTTTGGGGTTTGGAAAATGGCCGATCGAGCTCTTAAAATGACTATCTTTAGTTGTCCACGCCAAATTTCGTCGACTCCACATCCACACACCTCAGCACCACCGGCAATCGACCAACTCCTGGTTTTGAGAGACTTGTTGTTTGTCATAGTTTATTTCTATTGTCTTCTCTGTGTTTGTGTTAGTAGTTAGCGGGAAAGAGCTTAACTCTTCCGAGCTCCTTTCCTATTTTTCGTTGTCCTTCTGTAGCTTTCCTTAATAAATTTTCTGTGATGATGATGAATGTTTCGATTTAATGTCCTGTTCTACCTCGCAGGAGTAGATATGGACATCTTCTTATCTTCTCTCCACTATCATAGTGAGTACTGCTACCACTCAGCCTATCTTGACAAGCGCTGCCACTATGATTCAGGGAAGTTCTCCCTAACCCCCTATCTATGCTTTATACGTTTTATTATATTCTTTTGGCCGCTGACTTTGTACATTGGGGACAATGTACGACTTTAAGTAGGGGGTGGCATGCATACACTTTTGTTCTTCAGAGTCAAAATCTTTGTTATTTGCTATGCATGCCTATTTTGTGGATGAAATTTAACGACATTCATGCATGATTGGAACCATTGATGGCAATGAGACACAAGTATACAGTAGAGTAGGATAATGATGGATGCTAAGCTCTGCACACAACCCCACACTTAATGAATTTTGATCATTCACGGCATACCGTCACATACCTTTTAGCCTGGACCTTGGACACCTAGGTTGGATTAAGTGGTAACCTTCGTGACCCTCTTAGTTGCTAACCTATTTTTAGCGGTACGCACCTTGATGTGTTAAGCTTCTCCCTAATGAATTATTTGAGGGCTTCTGTTTCTCTTGAAAATTGGCAAATCAGAAAATATGTTGTGGTTTCTAAGGGAATTTTGTATAGAAATAAGAATGACAATGCTCCTCTTCTTGAATAGCAAATTAACTTAGGGTACGGGCTCCCAAAAAGAGTGTTCTCTAAGCCAAAAGCTAGGAAAGCACGAGCATGTTCATGTGAACCTGTAATCTTCCAAGTAAGTTGGGTCTTCTTGGTGCCTTATCAGCACAGTTATCCTTCTAAAAAGTCGATTACAGGTCATGTTAGTTAAAAAAAAAAAAAGGTGTGAAAAAAGCCAACTCGTACATAGGAGAAACAGAAGTACCTTGGGAATTCATTAGGGGGTTCCCTACCGTTTCAAGGTCTGTTATCGCAAGACGTGGTGTGATGTGCTTCAAGAAGTGGTCCTCGGGGTATCGTTTTCTCTTATCTAGGTTACAAGTGTCCAGGTGAAGAAGGTTGCACACACACAGCATCATCTTGCCGAACGAATGGTTCGAAATTTTGTTATTGGTTGTAGCTTAGCATCTAGAGTTCTACATGTGCTGCTGTATCCTTACACTTGAGCTGGAGGTTGTGTATTTAGCCACTTATCAATTCCTCTGGTTCTCAATGTTTGTTTGCTTGGGGACAAGCAAACCCTTAAGTGGGGGGTGATTTGATAAGTGTCTAAATACACCGTTTTATAACGGTGAACTACTTACACTTCGATGCATTAATTGAATAAAACAGGTGCCTTTGATGTGTTTTTTCTTGTTTTTCTTACTTCAGGGCATCCACGGACCATTTACGTTGAGAGGAACGTTTACAATGAGAAAATCAAGGCCAAGGAGCGAAAAAACGAAGGTTAAACGAGCTCCGAAAGGCACCCAAGCGTTCCTACACTACCAGGCCCATTTTTGGGCCTGTGTGCGGGTTGTACATAGCCCGCACACCCTTGGCAGAAGGGTGTGCGGCCACGTGTGCGGCCCGCACACAGGCTGCACACCGGTCGAGTATTTAAGCCCGGTTAGGGCTTTTTCTGAGGGGACTTTTGCCACCGACGCCTCGGAACACCCCTAGGCTCAAAGCTTCATCAAAGGAGGTCGTTTTGGAGTGAAATCAAGGGAGAGAAGACGGTGGGACTTGAGGATCATCATCCTAGACCTTGCCGACGCGGATTCGGCAAGTGTCTTCATCAACCCTAGTCGACACGGTCAAGAGGGAGTTTTGAGTTTTCTTGTTGATGTATTCTTATTTGTGCAAACTTCCCTTGTTATTCATGTCGAACTAAACCTCCCAAGACCGCCGGGCAACCGGTGAACCTTGGGAGGAATACTTGTATTGGATGCTATGCTTTTAATTCAATGAATGGATGGTGTGGAATTTGGTTTCATACATTGTGTGCTTAATTGTAGTGATTTGCATGAGAACTCTGCATTTCATTTTATTGAATGTGCTTGGTTGTGCGAGGTGCGCTCTTGCATTAGATCCACATAGTATGAAGAGGGACTCATTGTACCGGTACACCGGAGGTTCCAGATGCCGGTAGCCTCCCGTAGGTTGTAGAGTTCATCTTAGCGAAATTGCTTATAGATAACTCCAACCAAGGCTCCTTAGTCCCAATGACATCGTGTGAGTATCCTTTGGATAAAGGAACTTGTACTGGATTAGGGCTACACTACGGAGGTTCCGGGGTAGTCGACTTCCGAGCCTAGACGGACCAAAACAATACTCCATGCATGCATTACCTGTTTTTTATAGCATCCTTGCTTGTATTTCTCCCGGGGGAATTCTCGCCCGGAGCCTTGTCTTCTCTATTTTATTTTTCGTCGTTGTGCGCAACTTGTCATTGATTAAAGTTTCTATCGTTAGTTTAAATTTCATTTCATTACAACAACCTCTGTTTTGATTCGGCTAAACAATTGTCGAAGAGGAAGTAATAGTGGATCTCGGGACCCCAGGGAATACGACCCTCTTGTGCCCGCACAAGAGGTATTACTTGACGACCCGTGCACTTGCGGCCAGGGAGCAGTGTGCCCGCTTTTTAGCGACGCGTGCGGCGACCATTACATTTCATCTAGGGAGTGTCAATTATGCTTTTCTTGTGTGATTTACTTTATTGTATTGCTTGTTGTAGGATGATGACATACTAGACCCCCAAGGCCACCGGGTGTTGGTGAACCTTGGGGGGTTTTATCATGTATTTTGGATGATTACTTGTTAATTCATGCTTGGGTATTTTTGAGATCTAATCCATTGTTTTCATGCTAAGTGCTACATTATGGAGAAATCCGTAGCTCTTTTATGAGTGATGCATGTAGATGTGACTTGCTCACATGTATTAGATCATGAATGGATTAGAAGGGGACACTTGTATCATCACGCCTAGAAATCGGGTGTTTGGTAGCCCTCCATGTAGGTTTAATCCGAAGAAGAGTAGGTTTACTTCTAAGTGAGATTTCCTCCTACTTATTGCAATCGTAGGAATGTGGATTTGGAAGAAATTCCTATCTATGTTCGTATGGGATTAGGGTTCAATCGCCGAGAAATTGGGGTTGTTCTAACTTGGAATCTCATGGTCCATTTTACCCTTTCATCTTTTATTCATCATGCATGTTTCATGATAACCCCTCAAGGGGATCCACATCCATAGGCCTTTGCATTTCATTGAGTTTCTTGCTTGCTTATTGCTTGTTCTCTCTAATTTGTTCTTAATCTTGTTTTAAATTTTAATTGCACCTAGTAGAGTAAATTCCATCACTTGAGATCTTAGGCTAGATAATAGCTCAAGAAGGAGTAATAGGAGATCCTTAGCCCCGTGGAATACGATCCTTGTGTTTTCGCACAAGGTATTACTTGGCGATCCCGTACACTTGTGGGGAAGCAATCAATCGGCTAGACAACATTGTAAAAAGGAAGTAAGAATAGATTCTCGGGCCCTTGGGAATATGACCCACTCGTGCTTGCGCGAGTGGTTTATTACTTGACGACCCCATGCACTTGCGGGAGATCACGATCAAGTTTTAGGCGCCGTTGCCGGGGAGCCACGAGAAATATTCAGAAAGCTTTGAGCGTGTTGATTTGGCTTTTGTTTTGCCATATTTGCCGTTCTTGTGTATATTCCGTCATTTCATTTTCTTTGCATTTTCCCTACTTGTTTGTCTTCAAGTTTTAACGCTTGACGTGAAATTTCTTTCAAGGTATCCATCTTATGACATGAGCAAGTCAAGAAAATTTAGTTGAACCCGACGACAAGATAGAAAGAACATTGCACCAACGCTTGAGAGAATTTACTGAGTGTTTAAGACAACGAGAAATTCGGGTAGAATTGAGTAAGCCCACAGTCATGGCGGAGCCAAGAAGAACTCTATCCGATTATGAAAGGCCACAATTCACCGGGGATGAGTTTAGTGTGTTGGTTCCCGCCGTGCGTGCAAATAATTTCAAAATAAAAGCAAGCATGATTGGGATGGTGAAAAATTCAGTACAATTTGATGGTCTAGCTGACGAAGACCCGCATGCCCACTTGTCCAAGTTTTTTCAGATATGCTCAACCTTCAAGATCAATTCAGTTTCTGATGATGCAATCAGGTTGAGATTATTTCCTTTCAGTTTATGGGGAGCGTCCTATAGATGTGGAATTGATGATTTAATTGCTTAAAAAGGATTTACATGTTTTATATTCTAAAATCAAAACCATTGTCATTAGAAAAAAATGATCAATGCTATGTTGCTATATCGGACTGAATTGAATTATAAAATTTCATATATATATGTCACGTTCTTGGCTTTGACTTATACAAATATGATGTTTATCATTGATATATGAACATTTGTCCTAGCCAATGACCCTGTGAAATGAGTTACATGTATATTATTAAAACCTTTCGTGATGTTTTGTTGATGATAGAGTTGGAACCCGCTTGCTGCAGTAAGGGGTCCTTCTGGTCCAATCTTTAGAGGTGGCATGGTGGACCCGGCTGATTTGTCCACATCAGGTGGCACGTAGAGTCCTGACTGGACGAACATCTTGAGTCCGGAGTCATCACACAACCTTGGTGGGTCAACTTCAAAGTCATGAGTGCCTTGGCGGGTTTGAACTTAGCAGCGGTGACAGCAAGAGTTTAGAGATTTTCATAAACCACTTATCGATTGCATGAGAACTCGGTGTGCCATTTCTAGGAAATGCTAGGTTGCATGACCATTGCCCTAGTATTAGGCTCACCAAGCTTGAAAGGGATTCATGTATGAATACACCGTGACCATCGGGTATTTCGTACCCCTCCAACCATTAGGGATGAACATAGATATTGTGTTTGACCCTAATTAGAGATTTCCCTAAGTTTAATGCAATCATAGGAGGATTTGGGCGGATGTGATTCCGATCCAATACTTCTATCGGATTAGGGGTTGATCGCCGTGACCATCGGGGTTGACCTACTTTAGGAGTCTCTTGGCCCAGCTACCATCTCAACATTTCATCCTAAATTCAGGACCTAATGACAACTCTAGGGGAATTCATTGTCCAAATCACCTCTTCGTGTGTTTGATTCTCCCTTGTTCGCTAAATGTGTGTAGTAGTAGCCCGGATTTCATATTAGTAGTTTTTTTTATCTTTTCGCAATCACTATTTATCTTTTGTAGTGTTAGGCTAGGAAATAGACGAAAGGGGAGTAATAGTAGCTCCTTGGGCCCTTGGGAATACGACCCACTCGTGCTTGCGCGAGTGGTTTATTACTTGACGACCCCGTGCGCTTGCGGGATAACCATCAACAGCCCCCGCACAAGGCTCTGGCAGCCCTGTGCGGAAAAGTGTGCGGCCGCACACCCGGCCGCACATACCTGTGCGGCCTGTACACAGCCCGCACAGGTTTGTGCGCACGGATCCGGCCGCAACCGGTTCTCTTTTTTGTGCGGCCCATGCCCCTCCTCATGGCTCCTTCACTACCTTTCATTTTTCCTCCTCCTTCCCCTCCATCTTCTTCCACATTTTGGGGTTTGGAAAATGGCCGATCTGAGCTCTTAAAATGACTATCTTTAGTTGTCCACGCCAAATTTCGTCGACTCCACATCCACACACCTCAGCACCACCGGCAATCGACCAACTCCTGGTTTTGAGAGACTTGTTGTTTGTCATAGTTTATTTCTATTGTCTTCTCTGTGTTTGTGTTAGTAGTTAGCGGGAAAGAGCTTAACTCTTCCGAGCTCCTTTCCTATTTTTCGTTGTCCTTCTGTAGCTTTCCTTAATAAATTTTCTGTGATGATGATGAATGTTTCGATTTAATGTCCCTGTTCTACCTCGCGAGGAGTAGATATGGACATCTTCTTATCTTCTCTCCACTATCATAGTGAGCACTTGCTACCACTCGGCCTATCTTGACAAGCGCCGCCACTATGATTCAGGGAAGTTCTCCCTAACCCCCTATCTATGCTTTATACGTTTTATTATATTCTTTTGTCGTGACTTTGTACATTGGGGACAATGTACGACTTTAAGTAGGGGGTGGCATGCATACACTTTTGTTCTTCAGAGTCAAAATCTTTGTTATTTGCTATGCATGCCTATTTTGTGGATGAAATTTAATGACATTCATGCATGATTGGAACCATTGATGGCAATGAGACACAAGTATACAGTAGAGTAGGATAATGATGGATGCTAAGCTCTGCACACAACCCCACACTTAATGAATTTTGATCATTCACGGCATACCGTCACATACCTTTTAGCCTGGACCTTGGACACCTAGGTTGGATTAAGTGGTAACCTTCGTGACCCTCTTAGTTGCTAACCTATTTTTAGCGGTACGCACCTTGATGTGTTAAGCTTCTCCCTAATGAATTATTTGAGGGCTTCTGTTTCTCTTGAAAATTGGCAAATCAGAAAATATGTTGTGGTTTCTAAGGGAATTTTGTATAGAAATAAGAATGACAATGCTCCTCTTCTTGAATAGCAAATTAACTTAGGGTACGGGCTCCCAAAAAGAGTGTTCTCTAAGCCAAAAGCTAGGAAAGCACGAGCATGTTCATGTGAACCTGTAATCTTCCAAGTAAGTTGGGTCTTCTTGGTGCCTTATCAGCACAGTTATCCTTCTAAAAAGTCGATTACAGGTCATGTTAGTTAAAAAAAAAAAAAAGGTGTGAAAAAAGCCAACTCGTACATAGGAGAAACAGAAGTACCTTGGGAATTCATTAGGGGGTTCCCTACCGTTTCAAGGTCTGTTATCGCAAGACGTGGTGTGATGTGCTTCAAGAAGTGGTCCTCGGGGTATCGTTTTCTCTTATCTAGGTTACAAGTGTCCAGGTGAAGAAGGTTGCACACACACAGCATCATCTTGCCGAACGAATGGTTCGAAATTTTGTTATTGGTTGTAGCTTAGCATCTAGAGTTCTACATGTGCTGCTGTATCCTTACACTTGAGATGGAGGTTGTGTATTTAGTCACTTATCAATTCCTCTGGTTCTCAATGTTTGTTTGCTTGGGGACAAGCAAACCCTTAAGTGGGGGGTGATTTGATAAGTGTCTAAATACACCGTTTTATAACGGTGAACTACTTACACTTTGATGCATTAATTGAATAAAACAGGTGCCTTTGATGTGTTTTTTCTTGTTTTTCTTACTTCAGGGCATCCACGGACCATTTACGTTGAGAGGAACGTTTACAATGAGAAAATCAAGGCCAAGGAGCGAAAAAACGAAGGTTAAACGAGCTCCGAAAGGCACCCAAGCGTTCCTACACTACCAGGCCCATTTTTGGGCCTGTGTGCGGGTTGTACATAGCCCGCACACCCTTGGCAGAAGGGTGTGCGGCCACGTGTGTGGCCCGCACACAGGCTGCACACCGGTCGAGTATTTAAGCCCGGTTAGGGCTTTTTCTGAGGGGACTTTTGCCACCGACGCCTCGGAACACCCCTAGGCTCAAAGCTTCATCAAAGGAGGTCGTTTTGGAGTGAAATCAAGGGAGAGAAGACGGTGGGACTTGAGGATCATCATCCTAGACCTTGCCGACGCGGATTCGGCAAGTGTCTTCATCAACCCTAGTCGACACGGTCAAGAGGGAGTTTTGAGTTTTCTTGTTGATGTATTCTTATTTGTGCAAACTTCCTTTGTTATTCATGTCGAACTAAACCTCCCAAGACCGCCGGGCAACCGGTGAACCTTGGGAGGAATACTTGTATTGGATGCTATGCTTTTAATTCAATGAATGGATGGTGTGGAATTTGGTTTCATACATTGTGTGCTTAATTGTAGTGATTTGCATGAGAACTCTGCATTTCATTTTATCGAATGTGCTTGGTTGTGCGAGGTGCCCTCTTGCATTAGATCCACATAGTATGAAAAAACGAAGGTTAAACGAGCTCCGAAAGGCACCCAAGCGTTCCTACACTACCAGGCCCATTTTTGGGCCTGTGTGCGGGTTGTACATAGCCCGCACACCCTTGGCAGAAGGGTGTGCGGCCACGTGTGCGGCCCGCACACAGGCTGCACACCGGTCGAGTATTTAAGCCCGGTTAGGGCTTTTTCTGAGGGGACTTTTGCCACCGACGCCTCCGAACACCCCTAGGCTCAAAGCTTCATCAAAGGAGGTTGTTTTGGAGTGAAATCAAGGGAGAGAAGACGGTGGGACTTGAGGATCATCATCCTAGACCTTGCCGACGCGGATTCGGCAAGTGTCTTCATCAACCCTAGTCGACACGGTCAAGAGGGAGTTTTGAGTTTTCTTGTTGATGTATTCTTATTTGTGCAAACTTCCCTTGTTATTCATGTCGAACTAAACCTCCCAAGACCGCCGGGCAACCGGTGAACCTTGGGAGGAATACTTGTATTGGATGCTATGCTTTTAATTCAATGAATGGATGGTGTGGAATTTGGTTTCATACATTGTGTGCTTAATTGTAGTGATTTGCATGAGAATTCTGCATTTCATTTTATCGAATGTGCTTGGTTGTGCGAGGTGCCCTCTTGCATTAGATCCACATAGTATGAAGAGGGACTCATTGTACCGGTACACCGGAGGTTCCAGATGCCGGTAGCCTCCCGTAGGTTGTAGAGTTCATCTTAGCGAAATTGCTTATAGATAACTCCAACCAAGGCTCCTTAGTCCCAATGACATCGTGTGAGTATCCTTTGGATAAAGGAACTTGTACTGGATTAGGGCTACACTACGGAGGTTCCGGGGTAGTCGACTTCCGAGCCTAGACGGACCAAAACAATACTTCATGCATGCATTACCTGTTTTTTATAGCATCCTTGCTTGTATTTCTCCCGGGGGAATTCTCGCCCGGAGCCTTGTCTTCTCTATTTGATTTTTCGTCGTTGTGCGCAACTTGTCATTGATTAAAGTTTCTATCGTTAGTTTAAATTTCATTTCATTACAACAACCTCTGTTTTGATTCGGCTAAACAATTGTCGAAGAGGAAGTAATAGTGGATCTCGGGACCCCAGGGAATACGACCCTCTTGTGCCCGCACAAGAGGTATTACTTGACGACCCGTGCACTTGCGGCCGGGGAGCAGTGTGCCCGCTTTTTAGCGACGCGTGCGGCGACCATTACATTTCATCTAGGGAGTGTCAATTATGTTTTTCTTGTGTGATTTACTTGATTGTATTGCTTGTTGTAGGATGATGACATACTAGACCCCCAAGGCCACCGGGTGTTGGTGAACCTTGGGGGGTTTTATCATGTATTTTGGATGATTACTTGTTAATTCATGCTTGGGTAATTTTGAGATCTAATCCATTGTTTTCATGCTAAGTGCTACATTATGGAGAAATCCGTAGCTCTTTTATGAGTGATGCATGTAGATGTGACTTGCTCACATGTATTAGATCATGAATGGATTAGAAGGGGACACTTGTATCATCACGCCTAGAAATCGGGTGTTTGGTAGCCCTCCATGTAGGTTTAATCCGAAGAAGAGTAGGTTTACTTCTAAGTGAGATTTCCTCCTACTTATTGCAATCGTAGGAATGTGGATTTGGAAGAAATTCCTATCTATGTTCGTATGGGATTAGGGTTCAATCGCCGAGAAATTGGGGTTGTTCTAACTTGGAATCTCATGGTCCATTTTACCCTTGCATCTTTTATTCATCATCCATGTTTCATGATAACCCCTCAAGGGGATCCACATCCATAGGCCTTTGCATTTCATTGAGTTTCTTGCTTGCTTATTGCTTGTTCTCTCTAATTTGTTCTTAATCTTGTTTTAAATTTTAATTGCACCTAGTAGAGTAAATTCCATCACTTGAGATCTTAGGCTAGATAATAGCTCAAGAAGGAGTAATAGGAGATCCTTAGCCCCGTGGAATACGATCCTTGTGTTTTCGCACAAGGTATTACTTGGCGATCCCGTACACTTGTGGGGAAGCAATCAATCGGCTAGACAACATTGTAAAAAGGAAGTAAGAATAGATTCTCGGGCCCTTGGGAATATGACCCACTCGTGCTTGCGCGAGTGGTTTATTACTTGACGACCCCATGCACTTGCGGGAGATCACGATCAAGTTTTAGGCGCCGTTGCCGGGGAGCCACGAGAAATATTCAGAAAGCTTTGAGCGTGTTGATTTGGCTTTTGTTTTGCCATATTTGCCGTTCTTGTGTATATTCCGTCATTTCATTTTCTTTGCATTTTCCCTACTTGTTTGTCTTCAAGTTTTAACGCTTGACGTGAAATTTCTTTCAAGGTATCCATCTTATGACACGAGCAAGTCAAGAAAATTTAGTTGAACCCGACGACAAGATAGAAAGAACATTGCACCAACGCTTGAGAGAAGGTACTGAGTGTTTAAGACAACGAGAAATTCGGGTAGAATTGAGTAAGCCCACAGTCATGGCGGAGCCAAGAAGAACTCTATCCGATTATGAAAGGCCACAATTCACCGGGGATGAGTTTAGTGTGTTGGTTCCCGCCGTGCGTGCAAATAATTTCAAAATAAAAGCAAGCATGATTGGGATGGTGAAAAATTCAGTACAATTTGATGGTCTAGCTGACGAAGACCCGCATGCCCACTTGTCCAAGTAAAACCTTTCGTGATGTTTTGTTGATGATAGAGTTGGAACCCGCTTGCTGCAGTAAGGGGTCCTTCTGGTCCAATCTTTAGAGGTGGCATGGTGGACCCGGCTGATTTGTCCACATCAGGTGGCACGTAGAGTCCTGACTGGACGAACATCTTGAGTCCGGAGTCATCACACAACCTTGGTGGGTCAACTTCAAAGTCATGAGTGCCTTGGCGGGGTTGAACTTAGCAGCGGTGACAGCAAGAGTTTAGAGATTTTCATAAACCACTTATCGATTGCTAGAGTCAGAAGTCTCATAATTTGAAAAATAAGTATTTTTATGTTTAACAAAAAGTGTTTGATGGCATACATCAGGTTTTCACATCTCTAGGGTTAAAAAAGAGGAAATAGTAACTATGGTTAAAAAAGTGTTTGATGGCATACAAAAAGTGTTTTATCTCTTCTTCTTCTCAAAAATAGTAACTACTGTTAAAAAAGAGGAAAGAGATTAGGGAACTATTATCAAAAGATAACATAATTCTTTTGCAACTTTTTCACATCTCTAGGGTTAAAAAAGGAAAAGGAGATTGGGGAACTATTCTCAAAAGAGAACAGAATTCTTTTGCCATATTTTCACACATCTAGGGGTTAGAGATGAGTCATATTTATAGGCTGCCACTTTTTCACACCTCTAGGGTTAGAGAGAAGTATTTATAGGAACTTCATGAAACATGACAAACATTATCCTATGAAGTCCTAATAAAAATATAGTTGATAAAACAACAAAAATCACTTTTGTCTTTAAGTCCTTATAATTTAATTAAATATTCAACCCAATCTAGATTTGATTAAAATTCAAACTTAAGCCAAAACTCTAACGCAATTTACAGGTTTACTTCATCCAATGAACTAAAATTGTAACTTAATAATTTTATCTCTACACTCAAAACGAGACTGATGTTGAATTCTTTAAGAGTGATACGTGAGATTATCCCAATTAGCAATAGAAGGATACCAAAGGATGTGGTTGACACCTAGCCAGTCCCGTGGCACCACTTCATAGCACAATTTAACACGAATGAATTGATCATTACTGATAAGTGTCTAAATATATGTATTTATATGCTTTATTCTTGTATTATTTTACATGTATTTTTTATGAACCGATACCTATTTTGCATTTAAATTGGTTTTATTTGTGTTGCAGGTCTTGAAGAAGCCAAAACGAAAATTACTATAGTAGTTTACTATAACAGGCACTGTAGCACTCGGGAAAGAATTTCCTGTGAAAAGGCTAGGAGCCTTGCCGGTATCTTTGCGCCCGTAAGGCAACCCGCAAGGCACGTGCGGAAAGCAATTAAAAGGGCATTTAGGGCATCATTTTGGGAGAAGATCTTCTCTTTGGCCTCTTGGGCCACCGCCCCACCATCGAAAGGGGCATTTTCCAGTGATCTACGACACAATTCTTCACCAAGAGATAGGCAAACATCAAAGGAGTAGATAGGATGAAGATCTAAGGCATAAAAGCATCATTAACGGGAGATCTCGGTGATATTTGCGATCTTCATCCATCGAAGGCGATCTGAAGCTAGAGGGTGTATTTATGCTTCGTTGCATGTTTGTATGTACCTTGGATTTGTATGAGTGTTACTTTTTCATGAGGAATAATAAGTATATGATTATACTATATTTTACATATTAATTTGTATACTTTCAAGTTAGTATTAGAGTAATTTATTGGAATATGAGACTAAATCAAGTATAAATTGTCTTCGTAGGTACCAAGTGTAGATAAAAGCCAAAGGAGAGCCAAAGAAAGTGATTTGGAATAAAAATGTCGAATATGGCATGCTCCTGACTTAGCAACTTGGAAGGCAACGCTACTTACGGGCACCTTACGACTAGGCTTACGGCCGTAAGCAGCATTCGGAAGACCTTGTGTGCATCCTTATGCCCGTAAGAGAAGAAGCCTTGAAATACAGAGAACCTTACTGTCAGGACTTACGGTCGTAAGTGAGACCGTAAGTAGAAGACAGAGGAGTTTACAGGAGCCTCTTATGTCGTAAGGATGTAGGGTAAGGTTCAGAGATGAGGGTTACGGTTATGACATTACAGCCGTAAGTTGGACCATAAACCGAAGACATAGCTTCTTTCAGGCATGACATTACGGCCGTAATAGAGGGCGTAAGGCACGAGGAAAGTTGAAACCTCGACTTTTACGGCTTAGCTTACGCTCGTAAGCTGGCCGTAAACTTACCCCTATATATGACTTGACTGAATCTGATTTGGCAGAGGTTTATTTCTACTTTTGAGGGAACGAGAGGCTAGAGAAGGAAGAAGAGAAGCTACGAGATCAAGTGCTATTCGATCCCCTTCAAGGCTGGGAAGTTGCGTGGGTATTCATCATCATCATCACCATCATCTAATGGGGCACCATTGCGATTGAGGGTCATGTTTCTCTCAACGTCGAGGGGAATTCCCCGTCGACTCTTGTTTTCTTGATTTTTAAGGGAGTTTGTATATGTCTTTTTATTATGAAGATGAACTTGTGCTATATTGTGATCTCTTGTTATTACATAATGAGCTAAGCCCCTTTAGGGAGGTTAGACTTGAAACCCTGGGGATTTTGTGAATTCTATTTGTATTTCTTGAGTTTAATAAATTCTGGAGTTTGATTATGGAATGTATGTGTAATTAGATCTAATCCTTGTTTCATGATTGCGTGGTTGTTGATGAGTGGTGAAAACGTGTTAACTGCCTAATCTAGCATGGGGTGAAAACCCGTTAGCTTCTAAGAATCAGTGTGCGGTGAAAACCCGTTAGATCTTGGTATGTAGTGTGTGGTAAAAACCCATCATAATACCACATTCCTATCAGATTTCCATCCTGATTGTGTAAGGAGTATTTATAGAATTCTGGGCTTCATTGTTTAAACCCTAGGGATGTGGAAGTTCGACCTCTTTCACTTCTTTTGTGTTTTGGTTTCTTGTGTAGAAGTTGTGTGTTTAAATTTTTCATCGGGTGTTTTTCGTGTTTAGGATCTTAGTTAAGGTTCTTTTTAGAGTGGAAAAGAGGAGGAAAAATCTTTGGGGAAAGAACTTTTAAGTGGAGGGTGTAAGTCATCAAGAAACCCCCAAACACAGGGGCCTTGCAGCCTCCCATGCGGGCCGCATGGGACGCCGCAAGGGGCCATGCGGCCACCCATGCGGGCGCATGGCCGCCAGCATGGTCCTCTGGAAAAAGGCCTCGTGGCCTCCCATGCGCCCGCAAGGGAGCTTGCGAGCTCTCCCGTACTTTGGGTCTATAAATACCCGATTTAAAACTCAAACGGTCTTCATAAGACGACATTTCCCTCTCTTTTTCTCCCCATCTTGAATCCTCATTCTCTCCTATATTAGATCTTCATTCTTGAGCAACAAGAAAGAAGAAGGTGTTGATCTCTCCCTTTCCTCCATTGATGATTCTCCTCTAGATCTAGCAAGTTTAAGGTGAGTTTTCTTCTCCTCTTCAATTTTTTTGTTCTTTTATTCAATTCTCTATAGATCCATGAAGGAAAAGTGTAGATCTAGTATAGATCCAATGTTTGAAGGGAATTAGAGTATAGATCTAATGTTTGGATGGTTTACGAGTCTTGATCTCATGTTTTGGTGAAGAATGAAGGAGATCCTTCATCTCTAAACCCATGATTCTTGTAAATATGAACCCAATTAGGATCTTTTTGATTTTATTGTGATCTTGAAGGCTTGAGGATCCTTTTAGTGTTAATTCTTGAATCTAGAATACCTAGTGAACCCTAGAAGCCATGAGATCTAATTTTGATCTTTCTTTCCTCCTTTGTTTATTGTTTGGGTTATGTGATTGATTCTTGTTTTTCTTGGATGGTTAATGGCATCAAGGAGGTGGATCTAAAGGCAAGGGTAAAGAGCAAGTAGGCGAGTGATCCAAGAGTTCGATCTCGCCAAGTTTGTGAGTGGGAATTGTGAGCTATGATCATGCTTGTTTGAATGGCCAATAATGCATGCTTTGAAATGTGAATTTCTTGATTTTAATGGATTCTTGAATTGTTTCTTGAAACCTGAAATTATGATTCTATATGACTTGAATTATTTCTTGATTATTTTCAAAGATCTTTCATATATCTAGTGGGTTGGAAACCCAATATTTTCAATTTCATGTTTTCAAAGAAAATTGTTGAAGGTTGAATGTCCTTGATAAAAAGACCCTAGAAGAGCTTATGTGAATCAAAATGAAATTCTCTATGATGATGTTGCATTTAAAACATGTTTCCAAAGAATTCTAAAGGTTTTCATATTTCTTGTGAGGGGTTGAAACCCTATGGCTTTAACTACATGTTTCCAAGATTTATGATTTTAAGAACTCGATGTTCTTGTTATTTTGACCCAAGAAGGGCCTATGTGAACCAAATTAAGATTCCTTACGATGATATCATATTTGAAATGAATTTTCAAAAGAATACTCTTGTGATGATGTTCTTGATGAAAATTACATCATGGGCAATGTTTTGCACAAGTATTTACTCTTGGATTAAGAGTTTCATTTATCTGAATTTATGATCTCTTGAGGAGATATGTGATTTTATATTGATACGTTTTGATGAGCCTACGGGCGGAATATGTGTGATCTCTTGATGAGATATATGATATCACATTGATGTGTTCATGATGAGCCTACGGGCGGGATGGATATCCCAAATGTTGATGGTGAGGGGGAAGGATTCCCGGTATCTTCTGCAGAAGCGAGTCTCCACGGACCGACCTAGTTGGAGTGGCATGGAGTTCTGACACACCCTTGCGTGTGTACTCCGCAAGTGCACGGGTGTCGAAGTAATAAAGTACCCAAACGGGTGGGTAGTCGAATCCACAGGGAGTAGACGTAAGAACAATCACACTTTGTTAAGTAATCAAAGATAAACCAATTGTTGTTGAAAGAAAATAAAATAAGAAAGAAGTAGAAACAAAGTGCTGAAAATGAAAGCTAGGTCGGAGAAATAGATCAATTAAGAAGATAGGGTACTCGGACGATGTTCCCCCTAGAATCCTTGTTTCAAGTGCAAGACTTCAAATACTCTTATTCAATAGAGATTTCAAGAGTCGTGGAATCCAAAGATACAAGGTCCCAAATCTAAGGTCAACCTTGACTAGTCCCCTACGAGGTCCCGGCGGAGAGAAGACTCTCGACGCCTCACACCACGTATGACTGCGCTATGCTCTAGGGATTCCAAGTGGTAAACCCTATTCCCAACTATAGATCATTCCCTTTGGTCCAGGCGAAAGATCCCTAATCACAAATAAGTCCCGGCGGAAAGGCCTCTCTCAACGCCTAACTCTCTTTGAGATCGAAGGTAAAACTTGGAATAAGAAGGTAGGGAAAACCACACCGGAGGGGAAAGGGGACGCGTCGCTACCTCTCAGCTCACCCTCTCAACCCTCTTCAATCTTGGTAATCTAATCCTAATGGTGATGGTCACTCGTCAAAAGGATAATTGGATTAGCCCTCAACCCTAGTGTCACTCTAAGGGAGAAACCATTAAGCATACAAGATTGAAACTCAAATTTAAACTCAAATTGAATAAAAGCATTAAAGTCAATGAAACATAGGAAATCTAGGGTTTACAAGTCCAAGTACCCACTAGGGGTTTAGCTCTCCATGGAGCAATACAAGTTCATCAAGATAAATGAAGATAAGTGCAAGAAATCCATAAAGAAAACCCCCTTAAGCTTCGTGTTGATAGACTATGGGAACTTCTCCTTCTTCTTCAAAGAATCCCTTCCTCCAAGCCTAAGGCACACCTCGTCGAATCGAGTCGTCGAAGGCTCCCCCAATGGCTCTCCTTGGAAGGGAATGATGATGAAACCGGTGAAGAAGCGCCCCCAAAGTGTAGCAAGAACCTCCTGAACCCTAGCCGTCACCCCTTCTCCAAGTTAGAAGAAGATCCTTTCAATAACGCTTCAGAACGGCTTTATAATTGGCCATCTCGAGGATCCACACGGGCGTGTGGATAAGCCACACGGCCGTGTGGAAATTCCACACGGCCGTGTGGAAATTCCACACGCCCATGTGGATTTTCTGCCTTGTGGAATCTTCATACTAGTCCCCGATTTCGCCCGTTTCTTCTCCTGAGGTCACATGGACGGAGACACGCCCATGCGAAAGGTCAAGTGGCATTTCTTGATGATGGGAAAACCTTGGAGAGCTTTTGAAATCTTTGAACCAATCGGAACGAGCGAGCATGACTGCCTTCGTGTCCTTCTACAAGAATTGTCTTGAAGTCTTTAGAAGTTGGCACATACCCCCTCGTTGGAACCCGATTTGTGTCTTGAACTTCGTAATTGCACAAAAGATCTCCACTTGGCACCATTCTGACCTAATCTTGCCTTTATTCACGTACCATGTCTCCACAACCCTAAATGCGTGAAAGAACACCAAAACACACGAAATTAGCGATAAAGCCTGAAAAATGTGATGCTCATGCGTGGAAAACATTTCCAGAATTATATACATGCAAGCACTTATCAAGTTCTCGGCTGACTCGCTCATTCAGGAGGCGCGTAGAGATCCTGAAGAGCCGTGTTGGGTTCTCGGTGTCACCACCCGGGATTCCTAACGGTCAATGGCAAGATACGCGCATCTTGGTGGCTCTTGACCTAACCGCGGCCGTGGATTAGTAATGAAGGGTTTTCATAGACTGGTGACACGAGCGATACGGGATTTATTGTGATTATCTTATAAATCCCTAGGTCGTTGAGTAAGAAAAGAGTATTTTTTTGGAATTTGGACTTCGTGATACGAGATTTACTACGTTGATTACTTTATGAAACCTTGAAAAGTTGAGCATTCCGAAATGTATCTTAAACTTGAATTTTCAGATTTATATCATTTTATGAATGACTTCACAAGGATTTTATGAATTCGTGAGAAGTTCTTTTAAAAATTTGGCATACTTTGGCATTTGAGCTAGTGCCTCAATGATTGGAATATTTATGTGGAGTTGCTTGAAGATATTGAGGAACTTCTTGAATTGGGCTTCATCTTTATCTTGTTTGAGTCTTGAAGGGTAAGGTACCACTAGCTTGTATTTGTGCTCCTTTGAAATGTCAGAATTGGGAGAGTCTTCCCCAGTTTTCCTCCCATTCTCCTTGCTTGCATTTTTACTCAGATTAGAGTCTTCCCGGACAGCTACCCCATCGTTAGAAGCACTTGGGATCCCTTTTTCCCTTGCTTCCAACTGTTTACCACTTCTCAAAATAACAGCTTTTAATTGTTCCCTTGGGTTGCTTTCGGTGTTACTTGGCAAACTCCCCGAGGGTCGTTCAGATTGTCCACGAGCAAGCTGTCCCACTTGGTTCTCCAGAGATTGGATGGATGCTTGAACATTTCTCAGTATGGTACCAAATTCATCCATTTTCTTTTGATTATTCACAAAGCGTGCCTCCGTGCTAATCATGAACCTGGCTAAAACGTCCTCTGTAGAGTATTTCTTCTCTTGTTGGAAAGGAGCTTGGTGTTGGCTTCCCTGAGAGGGTGGAGGTCTGTACTGAGATTGTCCTTGAGTCCAAGAAGGATTTGAAGAGCCCCTCCATCCATAATTGTAAGTGTTGCTAAACTGATTCCCGGGTCCTCTTGGTCCACCCCCAACATAATCAACCGTTTCCATCAGCGGTGATGGGGCAACAACAATACGGCATTGTGATGCTGCATGCCCTGCCCCACAAGTATCACATGTCATAACAGCCTTGGACCCTGAACTGGATCCTATCATAAGTTGATCAACTTTTTGTGCTAGGGCGTCATACTTCGAACTATTCTCCATGACATGTTTCGTTAGGGCATCAATCTTTGCAGCCAAAGCTGTGGACTCAGTCACCTCGTACAACCCTGCAGCCCTTGGAAGCTTCTGTCGAGTGCTCCAATGGCACTCATTGCTGGCCATATTCTCAATTAATTCCTCGGCCTCTTCAGGAAGCTTGTTGCTCAAAGAACCGCCTGCTGCTGCATCGATGAGTTGCCTAATAGCATAATTCAACCCGTTACACAACATCTGCACTCTCATCCATGAAGGGAAGCCATGATAAGGACACTTGCGAAGAAGGTCCTTAAATCGTTCATGGGCTTCAAAAAGTGTCTCAGTATCACCCTGCCTGAAAGACGAGGAACTTCTCAACCATTTCTTTCCAAGTGGTGATGGACCCAGGAGCTAAGGATGAGAGCCATCTTTATGCCGTTCCTCTCAAGCTAAACGGGAATAATCTTAGTCTTATGGCATCGTCTGAGATTGAGTTGATCTTAAAAGTGGAGCATATCTGATGGAACCGGGCAAGATGGGCATGGGGGTCTTCATCCGCTAGACCATTAAACTGGACTGAATTCTAAATCATCCCTATGGTGCTGGCCTTGATTTCAAAGTTATTAGCCGGAACAGTTGGTGCTTGGACACTAAACTCTTCACCGGTGAATTGTGGCCTTTCATATTCAGACAGGGTCTTCCTAGGCTCCGCCATGACTGATGGTTCACTCTATTCAACCTGAATCTCTTGTTGTCTAGAACTTTCTGCCACTTCTTTCAATCGTTGGTGCAAAGTTCTTTCTATCTCGTTATTGGGTTCAACCAAGTTTGCTTGACTCGCTCGTGTCATAAAATGGGTACCTACACGAATTGAGGAGTCACGACGTTAGCTAACAACAAAAAATACAAAAAGAACAACAAAAGAAACACAAAGATAGAATATTTACGAAAGGTTAACAACCAAAAACAAGAAAACACAAAAACAAAAACAAACCAAACAACAAAAAAAGAAAAACAAAAGAAAAAGAAATAAGGCTAAATCAACAAGCTTAAAGCTTTCCAAATATCCCTCGGTGAATTTTCGGCAACGGCGCCAAAAACTTGATCGACACAGAGTGTGAACACCCGCAAGCGCACGGGGTCGTCAAGTAATAAACCATTCGTGCACGCACGAGTGGGTCGTATTCCCAAGGGGCCCGAGGAGCTACTTTACTCACTTCTCATTTGTTGTTTAGCTCACCGATTCGATTTCAAGAGAGTAATTAGGAAAGAAAAGAAATAACAACAGGAGAAATTGTGTAAATAAATGCGACTGAATTAAAACATGGGAGATGCTCAGGGATGGAAAACGGTCATGGATGAGGATCCCCAAGGGGGCTACTCAAGTGAGTAGGATATTTGAGAAATTAAGCACGTGGCTAGTTGGACCGAGAAAACCTAAGCTTAGGTCAACCCGATGGTCATGGCAATTGAACCCTAACCCGGTACAACTGTTGAATAAGGAATTTCTTCCACTCAACCTCTCACACGGTTGCAAGGAGAATGATGGTTTCCTCAAGTTAGGGTGGAAACACTAGTTAGTTTTCAACCCTAGAAATGGAGGGGTACAAATACCCGATGGTCACGGCGTATTTATACAATAATCCCTTCCAAGTTTGGTGGAGTCTAGCACTAAGGCAATGGTCATGCTACAAAGTGCTACCAAGAATTCGATACATCAATTAAGCACATGTACCAAAGAACTCAGGAATACCAAATAAGGATCACAACAAGCCAATCATACAATAGATAACTCAAATAATCCAAAACATCACAAGTTTTGCCGCCAAGGTTCCCCTACATCCGGTGACATTGGGGTTTAGTTGTTCATGTTCAACAAATCCACCAAACAAACCATGCAAATAACTAAAATAAACATGAGGAACACTCCCTCAAAAGGTGAAGGCCGAATGACGCTTGAATCCCCGGAGAAAACCTTCCAAAGACGCCACTCGAAGGGGTGGCTTCCCGTTGTCTTCAACCTCCAAGAAATGAAGCCCTTGGAGTGGATCCTCCTAGATCTTGCTCTCCCCACCAAAGAATGCTCGGATTTCCTCTCTTCTTGCCCTCCTAAATGGTGTGGAAGTGATCTCCAAACCCTAGCCTCCTTTCTCCCGCAAAACTCTCTCCAAGATGATGCTAAAAGTTGGCAAAAGTTCTCTTAAAATGTGCCCTAGAGAGCCTTTAAACACCCTGACCCCTCGGGATTTCTACTTTTCTGCCGAGAAGTCCGTGATGAGCTACAGTAACTGCTACAGTACTGCGCTACAGTATCCCCGTCTCGAAAACGCTGTTTTGATGTCGAATTCGTTCCCCATCTCGTCGTCAAGTCCCAAGAACTTCTGGCTAGCCTGAAATACAAAGATAAAGCAATTTAGACTGAGAAGGGCATAGATTCAACAATAAAATATGAAAATAATACACAACACATACATGTAAAATATGTACTTTTAGACATTTATCACTGCGCCATGCCCACTGATGAGCGCATTTTATATATATATATTGCATGCTATACCTTCATCATTATTGAATGTTTTGGCTATAATTCTCCAAGTACGGTGCTATTTGAGGTATTCGTTGTTCGTCATGCAGATATCAAAGTCCTGAAGTAAAAAGAAGCGCTTTTGGAACAATTTTAGAAGCTAAAGGACTTAGAAGAAACCTCATCAAGCTCAGCACGGTTTGAGCACGCCCGTGCTGTTCCCCGTGCAAAATGCAGAAGAATTCAAATGCGATTCAGCACAGCCTGAGTCCACTGAGCACGGGTGTGAAAACCTCAGCACGGTCGAAGCACGCCCGTGCTGCTTCCCGTGAAAATTACAGGAGAATGCAGCCATAGATCAGCACAGCCAGAGTTCGCTGAGCATGGTCGTGCAAAGCCTCAGCACGGTCTAAGCACGCCCGTGCTGTTCCCCGTGCAGATTACAGGTTTGTGAGTTTTCTAAAGAGTTATTTGGCCGTAATCTGCACGGCTTGAAGCACGGTTTCAGCACGCCCATGCTCACATCGGGAAAACTTTAAAACCCTAAAAACTTAGGTTTTTGGGGGACTTTTGGTGGGCGAACTTTGGGAGAAAGAAAGGGAGAGCTTTGGGGGTTCATCCTCTACTTCATCAAGGGAATGCCAAGCGTATGGTAGGCCGATCGGAGGGAGATTGCACGACATCGTAGACCCTTCGACAACCTCAAGGATGCAAGAAATTAGGGAGTTTTCAATTCCTTGTGTTGTAATTTCTTTGGCATTGTGTTTTTTGGTTGTTATCATGAGGGGCTAAACACTTAAGGGAGCCCCGGGGGTGGTTGTATGACGTTGTAGCTCGAACTCGTAGTCTTTACTTGCAGTTTTTATGATTGTCTTGTTCATTTCAATAAATCAAGGTTATTGGCTATCTTGTATGCTGTTTAGTGCTTGATGCTTGGTAGTTTGGTTCTCCTATCTAGGTTTGTAAATCTTTATTGATTGTTGCAAGCAGAATAACTTAGGGCTCGGCAGCGCTAGAAACCACATGCTTATAGCATAACTAGGTTTAGAACTGAAGACATCCCTGATAATTACTGAGAAAGACTGAGTTAGTGAACGTCAGAAACCCAACCCCGGGGCCCCATCTCCTCCATCGAGTCAATCCTAAATCTTCCCTTGGTGAACTTTCCATTCCCTCAACTTCCTCGAAGTCAGTCCAAAGTCAACTCCTTCATTCTCGATTTGGTTAGATATTGAGTAGGACGTTAGTACATTATACTACTTGTGCGACCCGTGCACTTGCGGTTACGCAAGGGGCGTATCAAGTTTTGGCGCCGTTGCCGGGACCGGCAACTTCTAAGAATACGGACAGTCTTAGTACTCTAACCGTTTATTTTGCTGTTAATTCATTTTTCTTTTGTTCTTATTTTATTTTTCTTGTATTCTTTGTTTTTGTTCTTTGGTTTTTCTTTGTTTTTCTTAAGCTGTTTATTTTTCTTTTCTCTTTTCGCTTTGAGGTTAAAAATTCATATCTTATCTGTTTCTTTTGGTGTGTGTGCAGGTGCAGTGCATGACCCGTGGAAATTCTTCCCATCTTGCTTCTCCAGATCCAGATATTGAGCGGACATTTCATCGGAGACAGCGACAGATTCACTTAAGAGAGACCGGGTCAGTGGAAATAAGTGTTGAAGTGGATCAAGGGGAAAACATGGCTGGCAATCAGAGGAGCATTTCTGACTATGCTCGGCCTAATCTGGAAGGATCTGGGTCTAGTATTGTGCGACCCCCAGTCGCAGCCAATAATTTCGAGTTGAAGCCCAATTTTATTCAAATGGTGCAACAGATGTGCCAATTTGATGGCTTCCAAGATGAGGACCCATATGCTCATCTTGCAACTTTCCTGGAAATTTGTGACACTTTTAAGGCGAACAATGTGTCCGAGGATGCGGTTCATCTGAGATTGTTCCCGTTCTCTGTGCGAGGGAGGGCCAAGCAATGGCTAAGTTTCTTGCCAACGGGTTCGATTACAAGCTGGGAACAGTTGGCCGAAAAGTTTCTTACTAGATATTTTCCACCGGCCAAGATCACCAAACTTAGAAGCGACATCTCTTCATTCCGGCAAGCCGAATCTGAAACACTATATGATACCTGGGAGCGGTATAAGGAATTGTTGAGGAAGTGCCCGCAGCATGGAATTGTGGAATGGATGCAAATCCAGATATTCTACAATGGACTGAATGTGGCCACTAAACAAATGTTTGATGCCGCAGCAGGAGGCTCCTTGTGTAGCAAAAGACCTGATGAGGCACAGAATTTTATTGAGAACATGGCCTCTAATGGCTACCAGTGGAGTTCTGAGAGAAATAAGCCGGTGAAGACCGCCGGACTTTATGAGGTTGATGTGCTCACTACTTTGGCAGCACAGGTGGAAGCCATCTCTAAAAGGCAGGACACAATGCAAGTCCAACCTCCAGCAATGAACATGAATAATGATAGTTGGGCGAACCAAGCAGGGCCCAGTTGTTCTTCTGAGGGAGTTAGTGCCACTGAACAGGTGGATTTCATTGGTCAGAATCAGCGGTACACCAATAACCCCTACAGCAACACCTACAACCCAGGGTGGAGGAATCACCCTAATTTCTCTTGGAAAGACCAGAATCAGGGGCAGCAGCGCCCCCCTCAGCAACAGCAGCAGCAGCAGACTCAGCCTCAATTTTCGAGGCCCCCACCACCAGAACAAAAGGGACCTTCTCTTGAAGCTCTCCTCATTCAATACATTCAAGCTAATGATGCCCGAATCACAGGGCATGAAGAGATGATGAGGAATCAGCAGGCCTCTTTACAGAACCTTGAGCGTCAGGTTGCATAGATCGCCAAGACGCTTGCTGAACGACCCCAGGGCGCTCTCCCAAGTAACACAGAAATTAATCCCCGGGAGTCCCTCAAGGTAGTCACTTTGAGAAGTGGCAGGGAACTGGAACCCTCAACTCCGCAAGCACAGCAAGAATCTCCACAAGAATTAGAGGTGGAACTATCAATAATGATTCACAAACCTAGAAAAGAAAACCTAACTTCCAAGCATTCAAGCAGTAAACAACACACAAGATAACCAATAACTCAGATTTATTGTAAGGAACAAGTCACTCATAAATGCTGCAAGTAAAGATAGAGAGTTCAAGCTACAACGTCATACAAACAACCCCGGGGCTCCCTTAAGAGTTTAGCCCCTCATGACATACAACAACAAGTACAATGCCAAAGAAATTGAAATACAAGAAGTTGAAAACTCCCTAATTTCTTGCATCCTTGTGGTTGTCCGAGGATCTACAATGTTGTATAATCTCCTCCCAATCGCCCTACCATAGGCGTGACATTCCCTTGATGACGACGAGGATGAACCCCAAAGCTCTCTCCTCTTTTCTCCCTTTGTTCGCCCACCAAAAGTCCCCTAAAAACCTAAGTTTTTAGGATTTTAATGTTTTCTGGTGGTTGTCCGCAAGCGCACGGGGTCGTCAAGTAATAAACCACTCGCGCAAGCACGAGTGGGTTGTATTCCCAAGGTCCCGAGAATCTATTCTTACTTCCCTTTTGCAATGTTGTCTAGCCGATCAAACTTGAGATTTAGAATGAAAAAGTAAAGAAGTAAAACAAAAGCAATTAAACTGCTAAATACCAAGGGCGATAAACGGGAGGAAAATCAGGGTAAAAAGATGGTCATGGATGAGGATCCCCTCGGGGTTACTAAAGTGCGAAGGATGTTGGATTAACATGCAAGTGGCTTGATGGACCGAGAAAACCCTAGATTAGGTCAACCCGATGGTCACGGCAATTGACCCCTAATCCGGTACGAGTATTGAATACGAGTTCTACCCGTACAATTCCTCCTACGATTGCAAAGGGCAAGATGGTTTTCTCAAGCTAAGGTTGAATCACACATGAGTAATTAACCCTAGAATTGGAGGGGTACAAATACCCGATGGTCACGGCGTATTTGTACGTATCTCTCTTCCAAGCTTGGTGAGTCTAACACTAGGGCAATGGTCATGCAACCTAGTATTGGCTAGTATGGATACACAGAGTTCTCATGCATACCCAAGCATTCAAAAACACCAAACATGAATCACAAACAAGCTAACAAGCATGAATTAAACCAAATCATCCAAACATGTGCGTGCTAAAAGCTGCACGCCCGTGCTAGCACCACGTTAGAGATCTGGGTAAGAGCACGGCCGTGTTGAAAAGAAGCACGGCCGTGTTGTGCAAACCCTGCATCGTCCCCACCGACGCCGGCATGGAACTCGACGGAAAAATAATGTTTAAAGTCCTTGAAATTCACCCTAGATGCCTCTAAAAGCTAAATTAAACGTTTAAACAATGATTCAAGGCATGAAGATCATGGATTGAAAAGATTAAACGATCAGTGTTCGTCGACTTACCACAATATCGGAGAAGATAAAAATATGAACGTTGTGATCCAATAAATCTCTAAAACCCCGCAAATGTGCGCGAAACCACAAGAAGATCGATAATGGAAAGAAGGAACGCACAAGGAGAGTGAAGAAGAGAGGCGAGTGGCTGGATTTTAAAAGAAAAACTCGAGGAAGATGATCCGTCCCGCCTAACACGCCCTCAACACGGCCGTGTTGATCCCGTGTTAAGAAAAATTTCATTAGAATCGAGGAACGCGGCACGTCCATGCCGTGTGCTCTGGCAGCATGCTAGGGAATTCAGCACGGCCACAGCACGGCCGTGCTTCTCCCCCGTGTTGCTAAAAAATTATAAAACCTTGAAAATATGTGAAATGCACCCCCATTAGCACGGGGGTGTTATGCCCGTGTTGAGCATGAAACCTTCCAATGCAAAGGAAAAACACACCGAACTTGATTTAAAACACGACAAACACAAAACAAAAAAAAAACAACCACAACAAAGAATAAAACAAGACTTGAAATCAATCGGGTTGCCTCCCGATAAGCGCTCTTTTAACGTCACTAGCTTGACGGGTCTACTCTCATCTCAAGAGGGTTCAAAAACATACCTTCCTTCTTCGCGCTCTGCAGAACAATAGTCCAGTGAAGAAGCCAAAGAATTAATCAAAAATGCCTCACCAAAACTGAGGACATTAGTAGGGTTATGCTTTGATGTAGAAGCTTGTTGTTGCTTCCTCCCCTCTACCTTCTGCCACCATGTCTGGGCCTTAGATATCTTCTTTTTCCTTCTCTTGGCATTCATTTCTGATTGACCAGCGCCCGATGGGGTAGCAGCGATGTCTTCCTCTATGTCCAAGAGTTCTTCATCTGGAGGTTCCTCTCCTAACAACTCAGCGAGATGATCCCTTTGCCAAATTTCCTGCACGCACTCACAAACAACATCATCAGTAGCATCTAGAAAATAACAAGAATCATCAAATGTTATGGGGTGTCTCATAGCGTCCTTAAGCCTGAATACTACTTCTTCATCCCCGACTCTCAATGTCTGTCGACTATCTTTTACATCAATAATTGCTTGTGAGGTGGCTAAGAATGGTCGCCCAAAAATCAGAGGAACCTCAGCTCGATCATCCAAATCCAAGATAACAAAATCTACCGGGAATATGAACTTATCTACCATCACTAAAATGTCCTCAACGATTCCCAAAGGTTGGCGGGTAGAGCTATCAGCAAGCTGGAGCGTCATTTGAGTTGGCTTGAGTTCCCCAACCCTAGGTTTTGAAAAATCTTTAACGGCATCAGATTGATGCTCGCTCCTAAATCAACCAATGCTTTTTCATCCATCATTCCCCCAATCGTGCATGGAATGATGAAACTTCCCGGATCCTTCTCCTTTTTGGGAAACTTGTTCGAAATAATTGCTGAACATTCTTCACTTAACGTCACCGTCGAAACTGCCTCCAGTTTCCTTTTGTTAGTTAATAGCTCTTTAAGAAATTTACCGTACTTTGGCATTTGTGATAGAGCTTCACCGAACGGGACATTGATCTGCAGGGTCTTGAACATCTCAAGAATTTTTTGAATTGAGCCTCTTGTTGATCTTTCTTGAGTTTTGTAGGATAAGGCAAAGAAGATTTGTATTCTGCTATCAAGTCTTTCTCTTTGCCCTTAGCTTTCATCCCTGAGCTTGACCCTGAATCTTTCTCTTGGATTTCCACCTCTAATTCGCGTCGAGACTCTTGTTGTGCTTGTGGAGGTGGGGATTCAAGTTCCTTGCCACTTCTCAAAGTAACTGCCTTGAGGGACTCCCGGGGATTGATTTCCGTGTTTCTAAGTAGGGTGTGTTTGGATGGGGGTAATGGTTACCCCTTACCCCAAAGGGGTAACCATTACCCCCTGATTCCCATACCCATGTTTGTTTTTATTTTTTGGGAGGTAATCATTACCCTGGGGGGGTCACCATTACCCCTCCCAGGGTAATGAGCCATTCCCCCCTAGTAAAATACCTTTATACCCTTATTAAACTTCAAAATGACACTATATAAAGTAATAGTTATTTGAAATTAATTTTTAATTAAATATTCCTTAATAATAATAAAATAAATATTTTTGTTTTCATTATTTTATAAATAATAATTATTTGAAATAAATATTATTTGTGATTAATTAAAAAAGTATAAGTACTTAATGACATTTAATAGTTATTTGAAATTAATTTTTAATTAAATATTAATTAATAATAATAAAATAAATATTTTTGTTTTCATTATTTTATAAATAATAATTATTTGAAATAAATATCATTTGTGATTAATTAAAAAAGTATAAGTACGTAATGACATTTAATAGTTATTTGAAATTAATTTTTAATTAAATATTAATTAATAATAATAAAATAAATATTTTTGTTTTCATTATTTTATAAATAATAACTATTTGAAATAAATATCATTTGTGATTAATTAAAAAAATATAAGTACGTAATGACATTTAATAGTTATTTGAAATTAATTTTTAATTAAATATTAATTAATAATAATAAAATAACTATTCACATTTTTTCATTATTTTATAAATATTAATTATTTGAAATAAATATTATTTGTAATTAATTAAAATTATAAGTAGGGAATCAAATTAATAAGACTTTAAAATTAATTTTTAATTAAACATTAATCAATTAAAATATATACTTATGTTTTTATTATTTTTGTAAATAATTATTATTAAAAATAAATACTATTTTTTTATACAAGGGGTAAAAAGGTAATATTAACACAATTCCATTTTTTACTATTCGCATTCCAATGAATTACCCCTCTAACCAAACACCTTTTTCATAACCATCCCCTACCCATTCCTTTCCCCCCTTTTTCATTACTTCATTCCCCTTCATTCCATTACCCCCATCCAAACGCAACCGTAAAGCAACCTGGGGTCGTTCAGCAAGCGTCTTGGCAATCTGTGCAACCTGACTCTCAAGGTTCTGTAGAGAGGCTTGTTGATTCCTCATCATCTCTTCATGCCCTGTGATTCGGGCATCATTGGCTCGAAAATTGAGGCTGGGGTTGTTGCTGTTGCTGATGGGGACGCTGCTACCCCTGGTTCTAATCCTTCCAAGAAAAGTTTGGGTGGTTCCTCCACCCCGGATTGTATGTGCTGCTGTAGGGGTTGTTCACATACCGCTGATTTTGACCGATGAAATGTACTTGTTCAGTCACCTGAACCCCTTCTGATGAGTAACTGGGCCCTGCTTGGCTTGCCCAACTGTCATGACTGCTACCTTGTAGTGAAGACTGAATTTGCATTGTGTCCAGTCTCCTAGAAATGGCTTCGACTTGCGCTGCTAAGGTGGTGAGAACATCAACCTCATAAAGCCCGGCTGTTTTCACGGGCTTGTTCCTTTCAGAACTCCACTGATACCCATTGGAGGCCATGTCTTCAATTAGGTTCTGTGCCTCATCGGGTCGCTTACTGCACAAGGAGCCTCCTGCTGTTGCGTCCAACATCTTCTTGGTGGCCACATTCAAACCATTGTAGAATATTTGGATTTGTATCCATTCCAACTATTCCATGTTGTGGGCACTTCCTCAATAAATCCTTGTACCGTTCCCAAGTATCATACAATGTCTCAGATTCTGCCTGTCGGAATGAGGAGATATCACTTCTAAGCTTGGTGATTTTGGCTGGTGGAAAATAGCGGTCAAAAACTTCTCGGCCAACTATTCCCAGTTTGTAATAGAACCCGCCGGCGAGGAACTTAGCCATTGCTTGGCCCTTCCTCGCACAGAGAATGGGAACAATCGAAGGCGAACCACATCCTCGGACACATTATTCGCCTTGAAGGTGTCACAGATCTCCAGTAAAGTTGCAAGATGAGCATATGGGTCCTCATCTTGAAAGCCATCAAATTGGAACATCTGCTGCACAATTTGAATGAAGTTGGGCTTCAGCTCGAAGTTGTTGGCCGCAACTGGAGGTCGCACAATACTGGACCCAGATCCCTCTAAATTAGGCCGGGCATAGTCGGAGATATTTCTCGGATTTCCAGCCATATTTTCTTCCTGGTCCACCTCTATACTCACTTTCACTGACCCGGATTCCCTTAGATTAATCTGCCTCTGTCTCCGATAAAAT
Organism: Dioscorea dumetorum; assembly: GCA_902712375.1. Lineage (NCBI taxonomy): Eukaryota > Viridiplantae > Streptophyta > Magnoliopsida > Dioscoreales > Dioscoreaceae > Dioscorea > Dioscorea dumetorum. The sequence goes on from CACTHL010000263.1 coordinate 168,095, forward strand.
GTCCGTTCAATGTCTGGATCTGGAGACGCTAGCTGGGAGGAATTCCCCAGGGTCATGCACTATGCCTGCACAATACAAAAAATAAGATGAGATATGATCTTTTAAGCATGAAGCAAAGAAAAAGTGGGAACAGTTTAAACAAAACACAAATAATAACAAAAACAAATAAAATAATTGACACACCCTTGCGTGTGTACTCCGCAAGTGCACGGGTGTCGAAGTAATAAAGTACCCAAACGGGTGGGTAGTCGAATCCACAGGGAGTAGACGTAAGAACAATCACACGTTGTTAAGTAATCAGAGATAAACCAATTGTTGTTGAAAGAAAGTAAAATCAGAAAGTAGTAGAATTAAAGTGCTGAAAATGAAAGCTAGGTCGGAGAAATAGATCAATAAGAAGATGGGGTACTCGGACAATGCTCCCCCTAGAATCCTTGTTTCACGTGCAAGACTTCAAGTACTCTTATTCAATAGAGGTTTCAAGAGTCGTGGAATCCAGAGATACAAGGTCCCAAATCTAAGGTCAACCTTGACTAGTCCCCTACGAGGTCCCGGCGGAGAGAAGACTCTCGACGCCTCACACCACGTATGACTGCGCTATGCTCTAGGGATTCCGAGTGGTAAACCCTATTCCCAACTATAGATCAATCCCTTTGGTCCAGGCGAAAGATCCCTAATCACAAATAAGTCCCGGCGGAAAGGCCTCTCTCAACGCCTAACTCTCTTTGAGATCGAAGGTAACACTTGGAATAAGAAGGTAGGGAGAACCACACCGGAGGGGAAAGGGGACGTGTCGCTACCTCTCAACTCACCCTCTCAACCCCCTCCAATCTTGATTAATCTAATCCTAATGGTGATGGTCACTCGTCAAAAGGATGATTGTATTAGCCCTCAACCCTAGTGTCACTCTAAGGGAGAAACAATTAAGCAAGCAAGATTGAAACTCAAATTCAAACTCAAATTGAATAAAAGCATTTAAGTCAATGAAACATAGGAAATCTAGGGTTTACAAGTCCAAGTACCCACTAGGGGTTTAGCTCTCCATGGAGCAATACAAGTTCATCAAAATAAATGAAGATAAGTGCAAGAAATCCATAAAGAAAACCCCCTTAGGCTTCGTGTTGATAGACTATGGGAACTCCTCCTTCTTCTTCAAAGAGTCCCTTCCTCCAAGCCTAAGGCCCACCTCACCGAATCGAGTCGTCGAAGGCTCCCCCAATGGCTCTCCTTGGAAGGGAATGATGATGAAACCGGTGAAGAAGCGCCCCCAAAGTGTGGCAAGAACCTCCCCGAACCCTAGCCGTCGCCTCCTCCCAAAGTTAGAAGAAGATCCCCTTGATAACGCTTCGAACGGCTTTATAATTGGCCATCTCGAGGATCCACACGGGCGTGTGGATAGTCCCACACGGCCGTGTGGAAATTCCACACGGCCGTGTGGAAATTCCACACGCCCATGTGGATTTTCTGCCTTGTGAAATCTTCATACTAATCCTCGATTTCGCCCGTTTCTTCTCCTGAGGTCACATGGACGGACACACGCCCATGTGAAAGGTCAAGTGGCATTTCTTGATGATGGGAAACCTTGGAGAGCTTTTGAAATCTTTGAACCAATCGGAACGAGCGAGCATGACTGCCTTCGTGTCCTTCTACAAGAATTGTCTTGAAGCCTTTAGAAGTTGGCACATACCCCCTCATTTGAACCCGATTTGTGTCTTGAACTTCGTATTTGCACAAAAGAGCTCCACATAGCACCATTATGACCTAATCTTGCTTTTCTTCGCATAAACCTTCTTCACAACCCTAATTGCACGAAAGAACACAAAAACACACGAAATGAGAAATATAACCTGAAAAATGTGATGCTCATGCATGGAAAAACATCTCAAATAATATGTACATGCAGGCACTTATCAAACTCCCCCACACTTAAGCTTTTGCTTGTCCTCAAGCAAAATTTATACAATGAAAACCACAAGTAGAGTGATATAAGTGCTTAGCCTTAAGTTCACCAAAAAGTATGTAAGAAGAGCGTTCTTAAACAAAGGAACAATTTGCAACAAAGAAAGATAAAAACCAATGCTCTAGCAAAAACTCGGAGCACAAAGAAAATAGAATCTGACTGCGTGTGTGTGTGTATTGCTTACTCATGCCAACCCTAAATTTACTCTTAAAAGTTCTTATTGAAAAGGATTTATTTGAGGACAAAGAATAGGCAAGTAGCCGCACACAACCTCGAAGGTAGCCATTTCCCAAGATGCCTCCTAGGCGGCTTTCACGCTTTGAGGAGGTAGCTCTTTCCACCGGGAGTGTTAGCTTTCACACGGCCTATTAGATAGCTCTTTCTCTCATTAGGGCATAGCTAGTATCCGACTTATGAGAGCAATTTGCATACAACATAGGTGGTAGCTCTTTCCACTCCGGAAACAAGTAAACAAATAAGGCATTCTTCCTTGTTTTCTTTTTTTTTTTTTTTTTTTTTTTTTTTTTTTAAAATAAAGAAAACTAAGGTCCTTTTGGCACTAAACTAGAGTTGTCGGGGTTAACAGAGCAAGAAAGGTGTAAGTAATGCAATCGAGACAAAAAATTTCTAAGTTTCTCGAGTAAACTAGAGCATGAGTACAAACGATGTTTAAAATTCTCCTAAATTCAAGACTGCAATCCTTGCCTTTTAAGGTGAACTATCATTGGCTTGATAAGCATATGAGTGATGAGCATACATACATAGAGAACGTGTGCAACGTGAACTCCCCCCACACTTAAGATGTACAATGCCCTCATTGTACGCATGCAAGCATACAAAAACAGAATATAAATAAAACATGAGGGCGTGGGGATTAAAAACAACACTCCCCTGATCTCCGAGTGTGGTAGTTGAATGGAGCGTGAAGGTGGGAAGTGGAGTTGCGTAGGGTTGTGAAGCTCACACGGCCGTGTGGAAATTCCACACGGCCGTGCCTATGACCATTTCTCAAAACCAAGTTGACAAGTCTATCTGCACATCACAAAAGGGGTTCAGTGGATTTCAACAAAAGCTACGATTAAAAGAGTACAAAAATTAAACAAGCCAAACACAAACTCAAAAAAGAACATGAAAAGAAAGCAGTAAGATAACTCTCAGAAGGTGCAACCTTTCTGAGTATACAAAGACTCAACACAAAAGAAAGTACAAGGGAATAAAAAGAAGGAATGAAAGACGCATCAAGCGTCGGCATCTGCTGGTGCTGCTGGGGATGCTGGGGAGGCGTTTGAAGGTGAAGGGTTGCTTGGGGGGTTATAAAGAGAAAGGCCCCTTTTCATGTTTAAGTACCTCACACGGCCGTGTGGAAATTCCACACGCCGTGTGGATTCTCTGTATGGCCTTATAAAACTCCCCGAAATTCCACACGGCCGTGTGGAATTTCCACACGGCCGTGGGGATTCTCTGTATTGTGAAGATTTGTACTAAATAAATCCACATGGCCGTGTGGAATTTCCACACGGCCGTGGGGATTCTCTGGATGAGAAACATTCCTTCACAATCTCATCCACACGGCCATGTGGAATTTCCACATGGCCGTGTGCTTCCATTCTTCAACTCAAAAATAGTCCAAACTCTGCAGAAATTAATGAAAACACATGGAACGACTGCAGAAGTTGAAAACTAAGACGTTTACGATTTAAAATCTCGCACAATTCACAAGAATACCACCTAACTTGCCATAAACGATGAACACATAAAAATGCACTACCAGCAATAAATCCACACACTACAAACTAAACAAAAAAAAAAAAAAAAAAAAAAAAAAAATGCAGAAATAAAACTAACTACAGCACAAACAAAGAGTTCTAAAAGAAAAAATTGGGTTGCCTCCCAATAAGCGCTTGTTTTACGTCACTAGCTTGACGTACCTGCTTCTCTAGACTCAAGGGGGGTCATGGGTCGAAAGCACTTCGTTGCTTGGGAATGTGAAACATGAAGAGCATAAGTTCTGAAATTTAGAAGATGGGTGATCGAATTTGTTACCAGATGGAAGGATATCATCCTTAGACCTTGAGGGAACGTCCGCAAGTTCATTCGTTTGTTTCTTGCGGCGATGTCTTACCCTCTTTAGCTTTTTCATTAGTTTGTTGACCGTACCCGTGGTAGATGTATCCTTGTTTTCCAGGTCAACTGAGGAACTGTGGTCATCATCCATCTCTCGATCCAACAAATCAGCTAGCGGATCCGGGCAAAAGATTTCCTGCACATAATCATCAATCAAAGCATCAGCAGTGTCAAGAAAATACAAAGTATCATCAAAGTTGAGAGAATGTCTCATGGCCTCAGCAAGGCGGTAGGTCAGCTTCTCATCTCCTATCCTCAATGTCATCTCCCCGCCATCCATGTCTATAAGAGCCTTGGAAGTACGCAGAAAGGGTCTTCCAAGTATCAGCGGCACGTCGACATTCTCATCTACATCCAAGTACCACGAAATCTGCAGGAAATATATACTTATCTACTTTCACCAAAATATCTTCAATGATGCCTCTCGGGTGACGAATGGAACGGTCGGCTAGTTGTAAGGTCATCCGAGTGGGCCTTGGCTCTCCCGAGCCCCAGCTTCTTGAAGAAGGAGTAAGGCATGACATTGATATCGGCTCCCGAATCCGCCAATGCCTTCTCTTCACCCAAATTCCCAATGTTACATGGGATGATGAAGCTTCCAGGGTCTTTCATCTTGTTAGGTAGATTTTTTCGCAACACACCTGAACAAGATGCATCCAATATCACCGCTGCACCCTCTTCCAATTTCCTCTTGTTGGTTAAGAGGTCCTTCAAAAATTTTGCATATCGAGGCATTTGAGACAGAGCCTCCACAAAAGGGATATTAATGTGCAGCTGCTTGAAAAGGCCCCGAAACTTCTTGTACTGCTCATCATTTTTATCATTCTTCAGTCTTGAAGGATAAGGAATCCTTGGTTTGTACGGTGTAGGTGCTACCTCCTTTTCCTTATCCTTCTCCTTGCCTTTCTCCCCGAGCAGAATTTGAACAACCTCTTCGGCGGGAAGTATACCCTCAACCTCACGACCACTCCTCGAGTGATTACTTTCAGCTGCTCTCTTGGGTTGGTCTCTGTATTTCCCGGGAGACTTCCTTGAGGTCGCTCAGATAAGGATTTCGCAATCTGCCCCACCTGATTTTCCAAATTATGTAGTGAAGCGGTGTGATTGCGAAGTGTACTCTCCACACCTTGGAAGCGCGTGTCTGAGGACTGAATGAACTTGGTCAATGCTTTCTCCAAGTCTGTCATTCGGTTCTCAAGCCCTGAAACTCGGCCCTCCATGTTTGGTTGTTGGGGTTGCTGAAATCCGGGGGGTGCAGAGGGCCTTTGTTGCCCTTGGTTACTCCATGCAAAGTTCGGGTGGTTTCGCCACCCCGGATTATAGGTGTTGCTATAGGGGTTTCCTTGACCTCGTCCAGCATTCCCCACAAAATCAACCTGTTCAACAGGTGCTGTTCCGACCATAGAAATAGGGCAATCAGCAGAAACATGCCCTCCTCCACAACTATCACAATTCATCACTGCAGCTATTCTAGATGGGCCTGCCAAAGTGTCCAACTTCTTGCTCAATGCTTCAACTTGAGCTGCTAGAGATGTCACTGCATCAACTTCATGAATGCCCGCCACTTTCCTCTTGTCTCGAGCATTTCACTGATAGCTATTCATAGCCATTTCTTCTATCAGTTGGCGGGCAGCTTCGGGGGTCTTGCTTCCCAAGGTACCTCCTGCTGCGGCATCAAGTAGTTGTCTTGTGCTTGGGTTCAATCCATTGTAGAAGGTGTGGATGACCATCCACTCGGGGAACCCATGTTGAGGACATTTGCGCAGAAGGTCCTTGAACCTTTCCCATGTCTCGAAAAGAGACTCCAATTCCGACTGTATGAAGGAAGAAATTTCATTTCTCAGCCTTGCCGATTTCCCAGGAGGGAAATATCGGGCAAGGAAGGCCTCAACCATTTCTTCCCAAGTGGTAATCGATGCTCTAGGTAAAGATTGCAACCACTGTTTTGCTTTCCCCTTCAAGGAAAATGGGAAGGCTCTTAATCTGATGGCGTCGTCCGTGACTCCATTGATTTTCAACATGTCGCACACCTCCAAGAAATTCTCAATGTGATTATTTGGGTCCTCATCAGCTAACCCATTGAACTGTGCGGACTGTTGGACCATCTGAATGAACCCCGGCTTAAGCTCAAAGTTATGAGCTGAAATAGGTGGCCTGACTATGCTTGATTGTGTACCACGAACAGACGGCCTAGCAAAATCAGAAAGGGTCCGCTGTTGCTCATTCTGTTCAGCCATGGTTGCGGACTCTTCAACTTCTATCTCAGCTTGATCAAACTGTTCTAGTTCAGGTTGTCTTCCCCGTCTGTGTAATCTCCTCTCTATTTCCGGATCACCTTCCACTAATGTCGAAGGATGTCCACGGGTCATAACCTGGAGCTGAAATCAAGAAAAGAAAATAAAATCAGAACAATGGAAGTAAAAGAAGTGTGAAATAGGATGTGCGAAAAATGACTAGCGAAACAAAGTGTAAAAATTCCTAAAACGCCTAACTCCCCGGCAACGGCGCCAAAAACTTGACACACCCTTGCGTGTGTACTCCGCAAGTGCACGGGTGTCGAAGTAATAAAGTACCCAAACGGGTGGGTAGTCGAATCCACAGGGAGTAGACGTAAGAACAATCACACGTTGTTAAGTAATCAGAGATAAACCAATTGTTGTTGAAAGAAAGTAAAATCAGAAAGTAGTAGAATTAAAGTGCTGAAAATGAAAGCTAGGTCGGAGAAATAGATCAATAAGAAGATGGGGTACTCGGACAATGCTCCCCCTAGAATCCTTGTTTCACGTGCAAGACTTCAAGTACTCTTATTCAATAGAGGTTTCAAGAGTCGTGGAATCCAGAGATACAAGGTCCCAAATCTAAGGTCAACCTTGACTAGTCCCCTACGAGGTCCCGGCGGAGAGAAGACTCTCGACGCCTCACACCACGTATGACTGCGCTATGCTCTAGGGATTCCGAGTGGTAAACCCTATTCCCAACTATAGATCAATCCCTTTGGTCCAGGCGAAAGATCCCTAATCACAAATAAGTCCCGGCGGAAAGGCCTCTCTCAACGCCTAACTCTCTTTGAGATCGAAGGTAACACTTGGAATAAGAAGGTAGGGAGAACCACACCGGGGGGAAAGGGGACGTGTCGCTACCTCTCAACTCACCCTCTCAACCCCCTCCAATCTTGATTAATCTAATCCTAATGGTGATGGTCACTCGTCAAAAGGATGATTGTATTAGCCCTCAACCCTAGTGTCACTCTAAGGGAGAAACAATTAAGCAAGCAAGATTGAAACTCAAATTCAAACTCAAATTGAATAAAAGCATTTAAGTCAATGAAACATAGGAAATCTAGGGTTTACAAGTCCAAGTACCCACTAGGGGTTTAGCTCTCCATGGAGCAATACAAGTTCATCAAAATAAATGAAGATAAGTGCAAGAAATCCATAAAGAAAACCCCCTTAGGCTTCGTGTTGATAGACTATGGGAACTCCTCCTTCTTCTTCAAAGAGTCCCTTCCTCCAAGCCTAAGGCCCACCTCGCCGAATCGAGTCGTCGAAGGCTCCCCCAATGGCTCTCCTTGGAAGGGAATGATGATGAAACCGGTGAAGAAGCGCCCCCAAAGTGTGGCAAGAACCTCCCGAACCCTAGCCGTCGCCTCCTCCCAAAGTTAGAAGAAGATCCCCTTGATAACGCTTCGAACGGCTTTATAATTGGCCATCTCGAGGATCCACACGGGCGTGTGGATAGTCCACACGGCCGTGTGGAAATTCCACACGGCCGTGTGGAAATTCCACACGCCCATGTGGATTTTCTGCCTTGTGAAATCTTCATACCTAATCCTCGATTTTCGCCCGTTTCTTCTCCGAGGTCACATGGACGGACACACGCCCATGTGAAAGGTCAAGTGGCATTTCTTGATGATGGGAAACCTTGGAGAGCTTTTGAAATCTTTGAACCAATCGGAACGAGCGAGCATGACTGCCTTCGTGTCCTTCTACAAGAATTGTCTTGAAGCCTTTAGAAGTTGGCACATACCCCCTCATTTGAACCCGATTTGTGTCTTGAACTTCGTATTTGCACAAAAGAGCTCCACATAGCACCATTATGACCTAATCTTGCTTTTCTTCGCATAAACCTTCTTCACAACCCTAATTGCACGAAAGAACACAAAAACACACGAAATGAGAAATATAACCTGAAAAATGTGATGCTCATGCATGGAAAAACATCTCAAATAATATGTACATGCAGGCACTTATCAATAATACGAGCAAAACCAAAGAATAAAATAAATGAAACTGATAACAAAAGAAAACGACTAGAGTACTAAGACTGTCCGAATTCTTAGAAGTGGCCAGTCCCCGGCAACGGCGCCAAAAACTTGATATGCCCCTTTGCGTATCCACAAGTGCACGGGTCGTACAAGTAGTAAAGTGTACCCGTAGGGTCGGGTAGTCGAATCCACAGGGACTGGTGTAGCTTCTAATACTAACGGGTTGCTTAATATCTAATCAACCAAAGAAAGATGGATTGTGACTCTAGGTTGAAATTAAGGAGATTGAGAGAGAGAATTGCACAAAGGGGAATGTAAGGATTGACTCGATGGAGGAGATGGGGCCCCGGGGTTGGACTTCTCACGTTCACTAACTCGTTCTTTTTCAGTATTTATCAGAGAAGTCTTCAGTTCTAAACCTAGTTATGCTAAAAGGGTGTTGCTTCCAGTGCTATCGAGCTCTAAGTTGAAATCTTACTGCTTGTAACTATCAATAATGATTCACAAACCTAGATAAGAAAACCTAACTTCCAAGCATTCAAGCACTAAACAACACACAAGATAACCAATAACTCAGATTTATTGTAAGGAACAAGACACTCATAAATGCTGCAAGTAAAGATAGAGAGTTCAAGCTACAACGTCATACAAACAACCCGTGGCTCCCTTAAGAGTTTAGCCCCTCATGACAATAAACAACAAGTACAATGCCAAATAAATTGAAATACAAGAAGTTGAAAACTCCCTAATTTCTTGCATCCTTGTGGTTGTCCGAGGATCTACATTGTTGTATAATCTCCACCCGATCGGTCTACCATAGGCGTAACATTCCCTTGATGACGAGGAGGATGAACCCCCAAAGCTCTCTCCACTTTTCTCCCTTTGTTCGCCCACCAAAAGTCCCCTAAAAGCCTAAGTTTTTAGGGTTTTAATGTTTTCCCGATGTGAGCATGGGCGTGTTGAGGCCGTGCTTCAAGCCGTGCAGATTACGGACAAATAAAACTCTTGAAACTCAAATTCCCGTAATCTGCACGGGGTACAACACAGGCGTGTTGAGGCCGTGTTGAGGGTTTACACGACCGTGCTCAGCGAACTCAGACTGTGCTAACTTTGGCTGAAGTCTCCTGCAATCTGCACGGGGTTTGCACGGGCGCGCTTAGCCCGTGTTGACCTTGATGAGGTTTCTTCCAAGTCCTTTAGCTTCTAAAATCATTCCAAATCACTTCTTCTTGCTCCAGGACTTCGATATTTGCATGGAAACCCAAGAATACCTCAAATAGCACTGAATTGGGAGAATTAAAGCCAAAAGACTCAATAATGATGAGGGTAAAATATAAAATATATATATATGAAATGCACTCATCAGAAAGATGATCATGTGCATCTTTATTCGCGAGACCATTGAATTGAACAGAGTTCTGGACCATGCCGATTGTACTAGCTTTAATTTCAAAGTTATTGGATGCCACGGATAGTGCTTGAACACTAAACTCATTACCCGTGAATTGGGGTCTTTCATATTCGGATAAAGTGCGACGCTCTTCGGCCATGATTGAAGGCTCTCTATCCTCAATTTCAATGTTCAGAGTACCCGACACTTCACCAACTTCTCTCAATCTCCGATGCAAAGTTCTTTCAATTTCCCTATCCGGTGTAATCAAGGTAGATGGATTTGAACGTGTCATACACAGTACCTCGCAAAACCAAGAAGAGTGATAGAAAGTTAAAATCAATGGAAAAGAAAAATAACGATAAGAAATGAGTAAAGAATGCAATGGCTAGAGTAATAATCTAAAAGTTTCCTAGAATTCCTTAAAGTTCCCGAGCAACGGCGCCAAAAACTTGATTGCTTCCCCGCAAGTGTACGGGATCGCCAAGTAATACCTCATGCAAAGACACAAGGAACGTATTCCACGGGGCTAGGGATTTCCTATTAGTCCTTCTCGAGCTATTATCTAGCCTAAGATCTCAAGTGATGGAATTTACTCTACTAGGTGCAATTAAAATTTAAAACAAGATTGAGAACAAATTAGAGAGAACAAGCAATAAGCAAGCAAGAAACTTAATGAAATGCAAAGGCCTATGGATGTGGATCCCTTTGAGGGGTTATCCTGAAACATGGATGATAAACAAAAGATGCAAGGGTAAAATGGACCATGAGATTCCAAGATTAGAACAACCCCAATTTCTCGGCGATTGAACCCTAATCCCATATGAACATAGATAGGAATTTTTCCAAATCCACATTCCTACGATTGCAATAAGTACGAGGAAATCTCACTTAGGAGTAAACCTACTCTTTTTCGGATTAAACCTACATGGAGGGCTACCAAACACCCGATTTATCGGCGTGATGATACAAGTATCCCCTTCTAATCCATTCATGGTCTAATACATGCGAGCAAATCACATCTACATGCATCACTCATAAAAGAGCTACGGATTTCTCCTTAGTATAGCACTCAACAAAACCTAGATTAGCGATTCATACGGGATGTATACGGCCTCCATACGGCCCCATATACTGGGTAGTACGGAAATCTGGGCAGATAACTCCAAATCATTCTGCTACTACAGTGCATACGGCCCCTATACTGGGTAGTATGAGGGTCGTATGAAATTCCTGGTTTCTTCTCTTTTCGCCTAAATGATATCTTCTTGTTCTTCATGGCTTCCTTATGCCCTACAAAGCAAATAATAGACGATTAAGCGCAAAACAGGCATCAAACCTCATAAAATACATGCAAAGTGAATGCGATATATATATGAAAACACCTACATTTAGACACTTATCAAATATCCCCACACTTAAGCATTGCTTGTCCGCAAGCAATCAACTCATGAAAAACAAAGAGACTAAAAAGTGGCTAAATGCATTACCTTCGGCATCAAGCAAATATAAGATTCCAAAAGCAATGGACAATGATACATAGATGTTGAGTGATAAACGTCTAAATGTACGTATTTTATACGTATGTATTGTGTTTTATTGATGTGTTTTGTAAATGAATCGATGCCCTTTGATGGTTTAATCAGGGATTTTTCTTGTTTCAGGCACAAAGAAGCTTAGAGGAGCTCGACAACGTGAGAAGAAATCGGCATGTAAAAGGAGTTTTATTGCCGCGAGCACTGTAGCAGTTATGTAGCAGGCACTGTAGCAATCTGGTGATGATCCCGCAAGCGCAAGGGGTCGTCAAGTAATAAACCACTCGCGCACGCACGAGTGGGTCGTATTCCCAAGGGCCCAAGGAGCTACTATTACTCCCCTTTCGTCTATTTCCTAGCCTAACATTTCAAAAGATAAACAGTGATTGAAAAAGATAAAAAAAACTATTAAAATGAAATCCGGGCTACTACTACACACATTTAGCGAACAAGGGAGAATCAAAGACACGAAGAGGTGATTTGGACAATGAATTCTCCTAGGGTTGTCATTAGGTCCTGAATTTAGGATGAAATATTGAGATGGTTGCTGGGCCAAGAGACTCCTAAGATAGGTCAACCCCGATGGTCACGGCGATCAAACCCCTAATTCGGTAGAAGTATTGGATCGGAATCACATCCGCCCAAATCCTCCTATGATTGCATTAAACTTAGGGAAAACTCTAATTAGGGTCAAACACAATATCTATGTTCATCCCTAATGGTTGGAGGGGTACGAAATACCCGATGGTCACGGTGTATTCATACATGAATCCCTTTCAAGCTTGGTGAGTCTAATACTAGGGCAATGGTCATGCAACCTAGCATTTCCTAGAATTGGCGCACCGAGTTCTCATGCATACCAAGGCATTAAAATACACCAAACATGAACCACAAACTATAAGATTCCATAAAAGAAATACAACATCCAACAATACATCACAAGGATGATTATCCAAATTACAAACAAACAACCCTAGAATTCATCATGTCCAAACCACAAATAAGTTAGTTCCTCATGAAAGAGGAACACTCAAACAAGTTCAAGGAGCAAATATACAAGAAAAGAAGGAAGAAACACTCCCTATAGCTTTGGAAACCGTTAAATGGATGAAGACCTTCAAAATACACCTTGATGTCTTGGATCTTCCCTCCAAATCTTCTCCTTCGATGTGTGCCTCCCTCTTGGTGAAGCTTGCGCTGTAGATCGCCGGAAATGGCCGGCAAAGAAGGTGGGGCGCCGGCCCTAGAAGAGTAGATGATCTTTTTTTCAAAGAATGCCCTAACTTTCCTTTAAAAACCTCTTTTTCGGGCATCCATACGGGCTGCCTTGCGGGCGCACCCGCAAGGCTCCCAGCCTTTTTCCAGAAAATCCCGTTTCGATGCTACAATAATCCTTCACGCCATGCTTGAACAGTTCTCAACCCAAGTTGTTTCCATGGAGGCCTAAATATTTTTCTGGGTCTCTTGTTAGGAAATTGGTCCGGGCTAAGGAAGAAGAGGGGAGGAGACTGAAGCCATCTAAAAATCCTCCCAAGTTGAAATTGCATAATGCCCGACCGAAGCTTTTCCCGTGGAGGCCAAAAGGTACTTCGTGCATATCCTCCACATTGGCACCTTCCCGGCAGGTAATTTTCTTTTTCCTTGGAAGTAGTTATGCTACAGGTAGTCGGGAGTAACGCACCATTTTCAAGCCTCCCTGAGGTAATAAAAAGGTTCGTCGAGCTAATGACGTTAAACAAGCGCTTCTTGGGAGGCAACCCAAGTTTTAAATTCTTCGTGTTTCAATTTTTTTTCGTGCTCGTGTTGTTTGTTATGTTTGTGTTTTTTATTTTCGTATTTGTGTTGTTTATTTGATCCATGCTTGTCTTAAATTCTTAGTGTTCGTTCATTTATTCGGTGTAGTTCAAGTATGTTTAATTGTATATTTCGGCGAGTAGATGTTGTATATCCGTTTTTTCTTGAAGTTGCAGGGGAGACCATGCCGAAATTTTGAATTTTCAGGACCTTACGGGCGTCTAAACGCCCACAAAAAGCATGGTAAAATGTCTAGGGAGCTTCGTGGGCACCTTCGCGCCCGCGAGGAAGGCCACGAGAGCCCCAGCCTCACGGCTGGGAGCCTTGCGCAGCCCGCGAGGCTGCCAGCCTCGCGGGCCGCAAGGGGGCAGAGCCCCTTGCGGGTAGCCTTGCGCCCGCAAGGCAGCCCTTTAGGCCGCTTGCGGGCGCCCATGCGCCCGCAAGCCAGCCCGCAAGGCTGCCTGCCCTGCGGGCTGGGAGGCTTGCGGGCACCCATGGGCCCGCATGGGCACCCGCAAGCCTGGGCAGCCACTTAAGTGGCTGCCCTCCCTTCTCTCCCCTCTTGTTTCCCTTCTTCTCCCCTTTCTCCCTCTCGATTTCTCCTCTTTTCTTCTTAGTTTTTCCGCCGTTTTTCTTCGTTTTTCCTCTTCTAAACCCCTCTCCTACCTTTAGCAACTTCAATTTTGTAAATTTTTCGAACTTTCACCGTCTTTTTCGCCGGATTTCATGGACTTGGACTTTGAAGCCCTAACTTAAGGTTTGCTCTAAACTTCATTTTCCTTCTTGATTCTTCATGCTTATGAGATGCAAACTTCATGGTTGAATGAATGGATGTGTGTTATGTGAATTTTATGAGCTTTGAGCTATGTTTGTAAAACTTCTAAAGCTCCATATACAAGGGAAACTCTTGCAAAATTATTTTTGGGGCATCTAATTTTCTTTGGTTTTATGACATAATAAGAGCCCCAAAGCCCTTGTTTTCATTTTGTTCGGATTAATCTTGTGTTTTTTTGTGTAGACATGCCGAACAAGAGCCTTAGTGCCCACCACATCCACGACACCGACAAGACTTACCGACGAATAGAGTCTTCATTGCCTCAAGAGCTTGCATGGACTTTTGTTTTTCGTATTTTTGTTGTGTTTGTTCTTTTTTAATTAATACTCCCTCTTTTATTTAAATTTTGTGATGTGATGAGCCCTATTATCCTTGTAGGGATTTTAGGGCATGATATGCACCCCCATCATCCTCCTCGAGGCCGGCCACAACACATAGTACCGGCCACATCCCGAGTTCAAGTTACGAGCTAGGGAAGTTTCTTTATCCCTTCCCATGAATTTCTTGTTTATCTTTTTACCATGGGCTTCTGATTTATGTGCATTGAGGACAATGCACGACTTTAGGTGTGGGGATGGGGTATTTCATACATTTGCATGCAAAATTTACCTATGATAGCTATGATCATCTTGTTGAGAATCTCCTAGCATGAAAGAATGATAGATATGAGTTGTGATTTATTTTTTATACTTAATTGGAAGTCTTGTTGTATCTCTAGTGTAACCCACACATTTTGTCACTAGACTTCCTTCTCGCACACTCTGACCAACCTATCATGTTGATACCAGTCTTAGTTTGTTAAGGGCTACTTTCAATGGGGCTTTAAGAACTTTTGATTATTATGACACTAGTCTTAGTAACATCTTGACATGTAGACTAAACCAGGAGACATGATATAGGCTGTAAATAGAAATAAGTCAAAAGACAGTATTCCACTGCTTTCATTGGCTAAGTAGCTCAGGGTACAGGCTCCTAACCAGAGTGCACCCTAAGCCAACAGCTAAAGAAGCATGAATGCGTTTATGTAGATATGTAATAAATCGAGTAGATGGGTGTTCAGGTGCCTAAACAGCATGTGCACCCAGTCGAAAGATAATGTACAGTATACGTTAGTCTATTAAAAAAAAAAAAAAGAAAAAGAAAATCCTATTAATCTCCAGGATTGTCTACAACAATTAGAATAAGGCTAGAATTGAATATAGGATTCAAAAGGATCTTAGTTGACCATTGAGGGTGTTCTTAGCAGTTCTAAGACCGGTAATCATGTGTGTGGGGTGAATGGAGCCCTAGACTGATCTAGGGTAAAGAGGGTGAGATAGGAGGTTAACACACTCACGGGAACACTATAGATGGGAGAAGACTATCTTTATTTGGTTTCTTTTAATACAACTCATTATCTTGGATTCTTTTCGCTCTATGCTTGCGAGATTCTCTACACTCTGAGCTTGAGGTTTTACATTTAGCCACTTATCATCTTGCCCTTGTTCTTTATGTTTTTGTTTGCTTGAGGACAAGCAAACGCTTAGGTGTGGGGATGTTATGATAAGTGTCTAAATGTAGGTATTTATACATTTTATTCTTGCACTATTTTGCATGTATTCTGATGAGTTGATGCCCGTTTCGCGTTTAAATTGGTTTTATTTTTGTTACAGGCCTTGAAGAAGCCAAAATGAGCTCAAGAACGTATACGGGAAGAAATCCGTATCAAATACGGCGTTTTCGAGCTTTCATCACTGTAGATGGATACTGTAGCAGTTACTGTAGTATGGCACTGTAGCACGAAACGGGGTTTTTTTTGGAAAAAGGCTGGGAGCCTTGCGGGCAAGCATGCGCCCACAAGGCCGCCCGTATGGATCCCCGACAAAGGGTTTTAAAAGCCAAAATTAGGGCATTTTGAAGGGATCCTTCTACATCTTCTTCTTCTCCTCTTCTTGGGCCGCCGCCCCACCTTCGCAGGCGGCGTTTTCCGGCGATCCACCGCGCCATTCTTCACCAAGAGGGAGGCAATCATTGGAGGAGGAAATAGGGGGAAGATCCAAGGCTTCAAAGAGTCGTTTGAGGCTCAATCTCGGCGACATCGACGATCTTCTTCCATCCAAGGCAATCCAAAGCTAGAGGGAGTGTTCTTTGCTTTTCTTTATGCTTGTTTGTTAATTGGATTTGTATGAGTGTTCCTCTCTCATGAGGAACTAACTTGTATGTGATTTGGGCATGATGAACCCTAGGGTAGTTTTGTTGTAATTATGGATGAGAATCATTTGTGATTTAGTGTTGGATGTTGAATTTCTTGTATAAGAATTTCTACGGTTTGTGATTCTCTCTATGTGTGCTTTACTGTCTTGGACCGCATGAGAACTCTGTTGTTCAATTTCTAGGTTGTACTTGGAGCGTGACCATCGCCCTTGTACTAGACTCACATAGACTGAAAGGGATTCATGTACCAATACACCGAGGGATTCGGGTATTAGGTACCCCTCTGAATGTTAGGCTTAGACCCAGAAGAGTGTCTATTCCTGATAAGGGATTCCCTGAGTGCATTGCAATCATAGGAGGATTTGACCGGAAGGGATTCCGGTCAATACTTGTATAGGATTAGGGCTAATCACCGAGGGATTCGGGATTAGCTTTAAAACCCTTTGTCGAGCATCCATACGGGCGGCCTTGCGGGCGCATGCTTGCCCGCAAGGCTCCCAGCCTTTTTCAAGAAAAACCCCGTTTCGTGCTACAGTATCCATCTACAGTGATGAAAGCTCGAAAACGTCGTATTTGATACGGATTTCTTCCCATATACGTTCTTGAGCTCATTTTGGCTTCTTCAAGGCCTGTAACACAAATAAAACCAATTTAAACGCGAAACGGGCATCAACTCATTAGAATACATGCAAAATAGTACAAGAATAAAACGTATAAATACCTACATTTAGACAGCCTTAATGACAACCCTAGGTGGATTCTCTGTCCAAATCACGCCTTCTCCTATTCGTCCGTCCCTTGTATGCTTATTTGGCGTGTAGTGGTAGCTTTATCCTTTTATTTATTGTTTTTAGTAGATGTACTATTCTCTCGTATTGTTAGGCTAGGAAATAGATGAAGGGGAAGTAATAGTAGCTCCTTAGCCCCGTGGAATACGACCCCTGTGTCACACACAGGGTATTACTTGACGACCCCGTGCACTTGCGGGACCCTCATCATCTTCTGGGAAGTACAGAGACAAACCCAAGAGAGCAGCTGAAGGCAATCACTCTGAGGAGTGGTCGTGAGGTTGAGGGTAGAATCCCTGCTGAAGAAGTTGTTCATGTTCCTGCTAAGGAGAAAGACAAGGAGAAGGGTAAGGAAAAGGAGGTAGCACCTGCACCATACAAGCCAAGAATTCCTTATCCTTCAAGGCTGAAGAGTGATCAAAATGATGAGCAATACAAGAAGTTTCTTGGGTTGTTCAAGCAATTACACATCAACATCCCATTTGTGGAGGCATTATCACAAATGCCCTGTTATGCAAAATTCTTGAAGGACCTCTTGACCAACAAGAGGAAATTGGAGGAGAGTGCAGTAGTGGTTTTAGATGCATCGTGCTCGGCAGTGCTGCAGAAAATTTACCAAACAAGATGAGAGATCCGGGAAGCTTTATCATCCTTTGCAATATTGGTAATTTAGGGGAGGAGAAAGCATTGGCAGATTCAGGAGCCAGTATCAATGTAATGCCTTACACTTTCTTCAAGAAATTGGGTCTAGGAGAGCCAAGGCCCACTCGGATGACTTTACAGCTAGCTGACCGGTCGATTCGTCACCCGAGAGGCAACATTGAAGACATCTTGGTGAAAGTGGATAAGTATATATTTCCTGCAGATTTCGTGGTGCTAGATGTAGATGAGAATGTCGACGTGCCGCTGATACTTGGAAGACCCTTTGTGCGTACTTCTAAGGCTCTTATAGACATGGATGGTGGGGAGATGACATTGAGGATAGGAGATGAGAAGCTGACCTACCGCCTTGCTGAAGCCATGAGACACTCTCTTAACTTTGATGATGATTTGTATTTTCTTGACACTACTGATGCGTTGATTGATAATTATGTGCAGGAAACCTTTTGCCCTGATCCACTAGCTGGTTGGTTGGATCAAGAGATGGAAGATGATCATATTTTAGTAGTTGACTTGAAGGACAAGGGTACACCTCCCACGGGTATAGTCAACAAATTCATTAAGAAGCTAAGGAGGGTAAGACATCGCCGCAAGAAGCAAACGAACGAACTTGCAGATGGTTCTTCAAGGTCTAAGAACGATACCCCTCCATCTGGTAACAAGCTTGATCACTCATCCTCTAATTTCTAGAATTTATGCTCATCATGTTTCAAATTTCCAAGCAGCGAAGTGCTTTCGACCCATGACCCCCCTTGAGTCTAGAGAAACAGGTACGTCAAGCTAGTGACACAAAACAAGTGTTTATTGGGAGGCAACCCAATTTTTAAATTCATTGTACGTGTTGTAGTTAGCTTTTATTTCTGCAGTTTAGTTTTCTTTGTTTAGTTTTTAGTTTGTGTGGATTCATTGTTGGTGTAGTGCAATTTAGTGTTTTCATTGTTTCTGGCAAATTAGGTAGCAGTCCTCTAAATTTTTCGAGATTTCGGCTTTAATCGTGTTAGTTTTCAATTTCTGCAGTCATTCCATGTGTTTTCAATGAATTCTGCAGATTTTGGATCATTTTGTTTTAGCTGAAGAATGGAAACACATGACCATGTGGAATTTTCACATGGCCATGTGGATGAATTCTTGAAAGATTTCTCTCATCCAGAGAATCCACATGACCATGTGGAATTTCCACATGGCCATGTGAGCACTATTTTTGAACTGAAAGAATTCATCCAGAGGAGACACACGGCCGTGTGGAATTTCCACACGGCCATGTGGATTTGTTTAGTAAAAATTTTCGCAATCCAGTGAATCGACACGGCCGTGTGGAAAATGGGGAGTTTGAGTGAGGGCCATCCAGAGAATCCACACGGCCGTGTGGAATTTCCACACGGCCATGTGGAGTACTTAAATGTGAGAAAACCCCTTGCTCTTCATATTCCACCAAGCAACCCTTCATCTTCAAGCACCTCCTCTCCAAGGATCGCGACCTTTTCTCTTCTCCTTCAATTCTCTCGCTACATTGTGAGATTTGTACTCATCTTCTCCGGTAAGCCCTCTTTCCCTTTCTTGCCATGAAAAAAACTCAATTCTTTGATGTGGATGATGGATCTTGTGTTTTGCATGATATTTTCATGGATAATACTTAGGTTATTGTTTAAAACACTTGTGCTCATCTGTGTGCATGTTTGTATGAACCGATGTGGACTTACCATGGCATTTTGGCCATGGTCGAAGATCCACACGACCGTGTGGATTGTCGGGGTGCACCCTCTAGATTCCAGAGGAGACACACCGCCATGTGGAAATTCCATACGGCCGTGTGTATTGGCTGTTTTTGTTCTGAGTAACCCAGAGAAGACACACAGCAGTGGAGAGTTTCCACACGGCCATGTGAAATTCTGGGAACCGATTTTAAGCTCCGAATTGACTCGTTTACCTCTCTTATGCACAGGAATGGCTCGAAGGACAAAGAGACTCGCTCATATGCGTCCTCGTGAGTCCCGTGAGCTCTCGCCCGCACCATTAGAGCTCGCCGTACCCGAGCATCAAGCATGGCTTGATCGGCTCTCCAAGCTTAAATTTGGCCAAACGTGAACTCCTTATTTACAAGCTCTGGCGGCGATAGAACATGCACGTGCAGACGAGCTGGCGGATGAAGTCCGAGAGTTTATCGCCGTGGGTGGGTGGAATCGACTGTTGTGCATTAAGGACCCAGCCACTCACGATATCACTCTCGAGGTCCTCGCATCGTTCGAGTTTGATCGTTCTCACACTGACTACCACCTGGCAGACACAGTTCGGTTTCGCATCTTTGGGCAGTACCACAGTATTAGCCTAACGGATTTCGCCATCGCCCTCGGCCTGTACGATCGAGATTTCATCTACACTGAGGAGTACGCGCAGCTACCATTTGACTATCCTTTTCGCGTAACTCCGAGCCGAGTTTGCAGGATGCTTTGTGGAGACATGCAGTATGAGATCGGGATGACCAAGGCCTCTCTGCTCCGCCGCCCTGCCCACAGGTACATTCATGGCATTCTGAGCCGGTCTATCAATGGGCGAGGAGACAGCACTGGCGTATTGGGGCGGCTGGACCTCCTCTATTTATACTCTATGGTCCAGAGTCTGCCCCTGCACCTGGGATACGTGGTGGCTGACTACTTGAGGCATCAGGACAGTATGCGCGGATAGGAGTCCTTTTCTCTGGTCCATATATCACTCGACTGGTCAGAGGGATGGGACTGATTGATGCTGTCCGGGGAGCTGATAAGGTCATCGTTCCCTCTCCACTAGGCCTTGAGACCTCCGTATCATGGGAATGGTAAAGAGGGCCGCTCCCGGCAGGTATGTTCTTGTTGTTCCTTCTCCAGATGAGTCCGAGGAGTCTGAGGATGAAGATGAAGACTCAGAGGAGACCCGGGCAGGGCTATCATCACAGCACACACCGATAGCGGCAGAGGACACCCCAGCAGCCGAGGAGGTGCCACCAATGTCAGCACATGCATCCCCTCCAGCATATGATCGTATAGACAGACTTGAGAGTGCTGTGGGGGTCCTCAAGACTGATCTCGCTGCCATGCGGATGACCCAGGCAGCGAACCACACTGAGGTTCTCGCTCGTATGGCCGAGTATCACTCAGAGATGATGGCGCGCATCACTTCACTCCAGGAGATGATGGCGAGAGGTAGCGACTCCCCTGTGCAGTCCATACCCAGAGCACCCCATGCATCTCCAGCATCCCCAGCAGCACCAGCAGATGACGACGCTTGACGCGTCTTTTATTTCCTTTTATTTCCTTGTACTTTCATTTATGTTGAGTCATTTTGTACTTAGAAAGGTTGTACCTTCTGAGAGTTATCTTACTGTTTTCATTTCTTATGTTTATGTTGAGTTTGAGTTTGGTTTGCTTATTTTTAAACTCTTTTAATTTTTTTTTGAGTCGAGATCCACTTGAACCCCTTTTGTGATGTGCGAGATGGGCTTGTCAACTCGGTTTTGAGAAATGGTCATAGGCACGCCCATGTGGATGTCTCACATGGCCGTGTGAGCTTCACAACCCTACGCAACTTCACTTCCCGCTTTTACACCTCCATTCAAATACTACATTCGGAGATCAGGGGAGTGTTGTTTTAATACCCACGCCCTCATGTGATTATTTGTTTTCCTATGTTGCATGCTTGTATGAGTACATTGAGGGAAATGTACAGCTCAAGTGTGGGGGGGAGTTCACACAGCACACGTTCTTTATTCTTGATCATCATTTTCATGCTCATTTAGCCAATGACAGTTCACCTTAAGGAAAAAGGAGTGTATTCTCGAATTTAGGTGAAAATTAAACATCGGTTGTCACCATGCTCTAGTTTACTCGAAAAAGTCAGAAAAGTTTTGTCTGATTGCATTTCCTGCACATTACTTGCTCTGTTAACCCTGATAACGCTAGCTCAGTTCTGAAAGGACATCCGTTTCGTTATTTGAGTTTAAAAAAAAAAAAAATTAGAAACTGGTGTTCCTTTGTTCTTGGGGTGGAAAAAGCTACCACCTATTCTGTATGCAGCTACTCTCATAAGTCGGATACTAGCTATGCCCTAATGAGAGAAAGAGCTATCTAATAGGCTGTGTGAAAGCTAACACTCCCGGGTGGAAAGAGCTACCACCTTGAAAGGGTGAAAGCCGCCTAGGAGGCATCTTGGGAAATGGCTACCTTTGAGGTTGTGTGCAGCTACCACCGATTTCTTTGTCCTTAAATAAGTCCTTGTTTTAATAATGTTCAAGCGTAGACTCGGGGGCTGGCATGAGTAAGTATACACACACACACGCTTTTCAGATTTTATTCTCTTCTCAATTTGAGTTTTTGCTAGAGTTTTGGTTTTTATCTATCTATGTTTAAAAAATTTCCCCTTGTTTGAGAATGCTATCTTTACACACTTTTGGTGAACTTAAGGCCAAGCATTTTCATCACTCAACCTTTAATTCTCATGGCATGAACTTTGCTTGAGGACAAGCAAAAGCTCAAGTGTGGGGGAGTTTGATAAGTGCTTGCATGTACATATTTTTTGGAAATGTTTTCCACGCATGAGCATCACATTTCTCAGGTTGTATCGCTAATTTCGTGTGCTGTTGTGTTCTTTCATGCAATTAGGGTTGTGAAGACATGGTACGTGAATAAAGGCAAGATTAGGTCATAATGGTGCAAGTGGAGCTCTTTTGTGCAAATACAAAGTTCAAGACACAAATCAGGTTCAAACGAGGGGGTATGTGCCAACTTCTAAAGGCTTCAAGACAATTCTTGTAGAATGACACGAAGGCAGTCATGCTCGCTTGTTCGGATTTGTTCGAAGATTTCAAAAGCTCTCCAAGGGTTTTTCATCATCAAGAAATGCCACATGACCTTTCACATGGGCGTGTGTCCGTCCATGTGACCTCAGGAGAAGAAACGGGCGTAATCGGGGACCAATACGCAAGTTTCCACAGGGCTGAAATTCCACATGGGCGTATGGAATTTTCACACGGCCGTGTGGCTCATCCACACGCCCGTGTGGATCCTCGAGATGGCCAATTATAAAGCCGTTCTGAAGCATTATTTAAGGAGATCTTCTTCCAAACTTGAGAGGGAGTGACGGCTAGGGTTCAGGAGGTTCTTGCTACGCTTTTGGGGTGCTTCTTCATCGATTTCAACATCAATCCCTTCCAAGGAGAGCTATTGGGGGAGCGTTCGACGACTCGATTCGGCGAGGTGTGCCCTAAGCTTGGAGGAAGGATTTTTAGAAGAAGAAGGAGAAGCCCTCATTGACCATCGGCACGGAGGTTAAGGGGTTTTACTTATGGATTGTTTGTATTTGATTTCCATTTCATTCATGATCTTGTATTGCTCCATGGAGAGCTAAAAGCCTAGTGGGTGCTTGGACATGTAAACCCTAGAATTACTATGTTTCTATGACTTTATTGCTGTGCTTTAATTTGAGTTTCACTTTGAGTTTCAATCTTGTATGCTTCTTGGATTTTCCCTTAGAGTGACACTAGGGTTGAGAATCACATTTAATCATCCTTTTGACGAGTGACCATCACCATTAGGATTAGATCACTCAAGATTGAAGAGGGTCGAGAGGGTGAGTTGAGAGGTAACAACATGTCCCTTTTCCCCTCCGGTGTGATTTACCCTACCTTCTCATTCCACGAGATAACTTCGATCTCAAACAGAGTTAAGCGTTGAGAGAAGCCTTTCCGCCGGGACTTATTTGTGATTAGGGATCTTCCGCCTGGACCAAAGGGGTTGGTCCATAATTCGGAATAGGGTTTATCATTTAGATTCCCACGAGCTTTTCGCAGTCATACGTGGTATGAGGCGTCGAGAGTCTTTCTCTCCACCGGGACCTCGTAGGGGATTAGTTAGGGTTGACCTTAGGTTTGGGACCCTGTATCTTTGGATTTCCACGACTCATTGATTCTCATTTTAAGAAGAGCAACTTAAGTTTTGCACTAGAAACTAGGATTCTAGGGGGAGTATTGTCCGAGTACCCCATCTTCATTTTGGTCTTGTTCTACACTCTAGCTTTTACTTCCAGTACTTTATTTCTGTTTTTCTTGTTCTATTTTCAATCACAACAACAATTGATTTGCCTTTGGCTACTTAGCAAAGTGTTACTGTTCTTACGTCTACTCCCTGTGGATTCGACTACCCACCCGTTTGGGTACTTTATTACTTCGACAACCGTGCACTTGCGGAACAAACACGCAAGGGTGTGTCAGTAGTCAAATCCACAGAGACTGGTATACCTTCTAATACTAACGTCCTGCTTAATATCTAACGAAACAGAAAATGATGGATTTGATTCTGGGTCGAATTCAAGGAGGTTAAGGAAAGGGAATTTCACCAAGGGAAGGTTTGAGGATTGACTCGATGGAGGAGATGGGGCCCCGGGGTTGGATTTCCGACGTTCACTAACACGGCTTTCTCGGCGCTTATCCGAGGTATCTTCAGTTCTAAACCTAGCTATACTATAGGGGTGTTGCTTCTAGCGCTGCCGATGCTCTAAATTGCAATCTTACTGCTTGTAACTATCAATTGCAATTTACAAGGCTAGATAAAAGAACCTAACTTCCACGCAATCAAGCACTAAACAACTCACAAAATAGCCAATAGCTCAGATTTAATGAAAGGAATAAGATACTCATAAATGACGCAAGTAAAGATAAAGAGTTCAAGCTACAACGTCATATAAACAACCCCGGGGCTCCCTTAAGAGTTTAGCCCCTCATGATAACAAACAACAAGTACAATACCAAAGAAATTAAAGGACAAGAAGTTGAAAAGTCCCTAATTTCTTGCATCCTTGTGGTTGTCTGAGGATCTACAATGTTGTAAGATCTCCTCCCGATCGGCCTAAAATAAGCTTGCCATTCCTTTGATGAAGAGGATGATGAACCCCAAAGCTCTCCCCTTCTTTCTCCCCTAGTTCGCCTACCAAAAGTCCCCCAAAAACCTAAGCTTTTAGGGTTTTAATGTTTTCCCGATGTGAGCACGGGCGTGTTGAAGCCGTGCTTCAAGCCGTGCAGATTACGGCCAAATAAAACTCCAGAAAACTCACATTCTTGTAATCTGCACGGGGAACAGCACGGGCGTGCTTAGGCCATGCTGGTGTTTGCACGACCGTGCTCAGCGAACTCAGACTGTGTTGACTTTGGCTAAATTCTTCTACAATCTGCACGGGGTACAGCACGGGCGTGCTCAAGCCGTGTTGAGCTTGATGAGATTTCTTCTAAGTCCTTTAGCTTCTAAAATTATTCCAAAACATCTCTTCTTGCTTCAGGACTTTGATATCTGCATGACAAACTGAGAATACCTCAAATAGCACCGTACTTGGAGAATTAAAGCCAAAATATTCAATAATGATGAGGGTAAAGCATGCAATATATATATATATATATATGAAATGCACTCATCAAATACCCCCAAACTTGAATTGTTGCTTGTCCTCAAGCAACCTTAATCCCCTAATACAATAATGAGTGCATGACCTCTGATCTCAACAAATTAAGAGAGTTACTGAAGCTTAAGGAGTTTCTAAGAACTAGTGACTTAGTCAATTGAAAGCTTGTGAAAGATTTTACTCTTACTCCGTACTACCGTCTGTGTGTGTCGTCTCCTAGAGCATGTCAAAACTGTTCTTGAGGGGGTCTATTACAAGCTCTTTCTTCTCAAAATTTTCATTGCTAGTAGCTTCATACACCCTAGAGGCAGCCATTTCACTTGGTAGGTTATCAAAAATGACATTTGTGATGCATAAAATCCGACTATTCAAGTGCGGCTTTCGCTTTTTCTAAAGTGATAGCTCTTTCTACCATCTTTCTCATAAAATTTTGACATGGCATCCCTGAAAGGAATCCGACTTGTCACACTATTCTTTTATTTTTTTCTCATTTTATTCCTTGAGTTTAGAGTCAGAAACTAACTGTTTAAAAGCCTTGCAACTACCCCTTGCTCTAACAGAGTGACAAAACAACAAAGGCTAAGTGTTCAGATTAAGGTTTCCAAAGTAAGAGCAAAATAAAACTTTAAGTTCAATAAAAGTGCACTAGTATGCTCAAAAACTCCTAGCTTAGCAATTCTCAACCAAAAATTTCAAAGATCGTCCTAAGTCATGCACTACATCTAAACATATTAAAACACAAATATACAACCCTTCCCCACACTTGAATGAAACATTGTCCTCAATGTTTAAAGATTTAGCATGCAAGGCATAGAAAAAGATTTCAAGTAAAAGGGAAGTGAGTTGGAGAATTTTCACCAAGTTAAGGGAGATGTGTCGAAGAAGGATTCCATGTTACAAGGGCGTGTGTTGATCGCCAGTTAGGGCGGATCCATTTGAAACAACCAGCAAGAAAGATATTCATAAATCCTGAGGTAAACATGCAAGCATTAAAGACAGAAAATAACCAAAACTCACTGAAAAGAGATCAGCTTAGTACCGGCTCCCCTTGCTAACTGACTCAAGGAGAACAAAAGACAACAAAAGTAAAAACAAAGTACACAGATACAAAACAAAACAACAAAGTAGAACATCAAAACCCGGCGCTCTCAGAATCGGAGTCAGACTCAGATGGGAGATTAGCAGTAACCACTCCCACACTCCAAGAGGTGGAGGGCCCGGCAGCACGATGCGGCGGCGGTGGTGAGAGACATGAAAAATATAAGCGGTGAAACTCCAAAAGATCCCTAAAACCCCGCAAATGATGCGCGAAATCGTAAGAAAATCGAGAGTGAAAGGGAAGAACACGCAAGCAAAAGTGAAGAAAAGGAGTGAACGGCCGGATTTTAAAAGAAAAACTCGCGGAAGACGATCCGTTGCGCCAAACATGCCCTCAACACGGCCGTGTTGTGCCCGTGCTAATAATATTCAACAGAAACGAAGAACGTGGCACGTCCGTGCCGCGTGCACGGGCAACGTGCTAAGGGATTCAGCACGGCCACAGCACGGCCGTGCTTTCCCCCCTGCTGCCAAAGAGAAATAGAACGTTGAAAACCTATAAATTGCACCGCGATCAGCACGGGGGTGTTATGCCCGTGTTGAGCCTGAAACCTTCCAAACCAAAATAAAACACACCGGACTCGATTCAAAACACAACAAAAACACAAAAACACAACAAACAACACGACAAAGGAATAAAAAGACATGAAACTAATCCGGTTGTCTCTCGATAAGCGCTCGTTTAACGTCACTAGCTTGACATTCCTATACTCACCTCACGAAGGCTCAAAGACATACCTTCTCTCCTGGCATCCTACAACACAACATTCTAAGAAAGGAGCCAATGAATTAATTAAAAATGCCTCACCAGTACTGAGTACATTAACAGGGACCTTCTTTGGGGTAGAAGCTTGTTGTTTCTTCCGATCCTCTACCTTCTGCCACCAAGTCCGAGCTTTCGATACTTTCTTTTTCTTAGCAGACATGGCTGGTTTATCAGCACTCTGTGAGATCCTAGCTACTTCCTCAGCCCTCACTATAGGTTGTTCATCTGGAGGCGCCTCCCCTAGCAAATCAGTGAGGTGGTCCTTTCGCCAAGTTTCCTGCACACACTCACCAATTACATCGTCAGTGGCATCAAGAAAATAACAAGAATCGTCAAATGCCAATGGGTGCCTCATAGCTTCTTTCAATCTGAACACAACTTCTTCATCCCCAACTCTTAATGTTAGGCGACCATCCTTCACATCAATGATGGCTTGTGAAGTAGCGAGGAATGGCCGCCCAAAAATCGAGAGGTACCTCGGCCCGTTCATCCAA
This sequence comes from Dioscorea dumetorum, assembly GCA_902712375.1. Taxonomy (NCBI): domain Eukaryota; kingdom Viridiplantae; phylum Streptophyta; class Magnoliopsida; order Dioscoreales; family Dioscoreaceae; genus Dioscorea; species Dioscorea dumetorum. The sequence continues at coordinate 195,415 of CACTHL010000263.1, forward strand.
GTCTAGAATAACAAAGTCCACCGGGAATATAAACTTGTCCACTTTAACCAAGACGTCCTCCACAATTCCCGAGAGGTCGGCGAGTGGAGTGATCAGCAAGTTGGAGCATCATCTCGAGTTGGTTTGAGTTCCCCCAGTCCCAACTTCGAAAAGTTTTCAAAGGCATCAGATTGATGCTCGCCCCTAAGTCAGCCAAGGTCTTCTCATCATTCATCCCCCCAATTGTACAAGGGATGATGAACCCTCCCGGATCCTTCTCTTTCTTGGGGATTTTGTTGGAGATGATCGCTGAACATTCTTCGCTTAATGTCACTGTTGAGACTGCTTCTAACTTCCTTTTGTTGGTTACAAGCTCTTTAATAAATTTGGCGTACTTGGGCATTTGGGAAAGAGCCTCTACAAACGGGACATTTATATGTAAGGTCTTGAACGTCTCTAGAAACGTTTTGAACTGCGCTTCTTGTTGGTCTTTCTTGAGCTTCGCAGGATAAGGCAAAGAGGGCTTATATTCTGCCACCGGGTCTTTCTCTTTACCCTTCAATTTTTCTCTTGAGCTCGAGCTTGACCGTGGTTCTGTCTCTAGAACTTCCACCTCTGATTCACATTGAGACTCCTGTTGTGCTTGTGGAGGTGGGGACTCGAGTTCCTTCCCACTTCTCAAAGTGATTGCCTTGAGGGACTCCCGAGGATTGACTTCAGTATTGCTAGGTAGTGCACCTGGGGGTCGTTCTGCGAGCGTCTTCGCTATCTGTGCGACCTGGCGCTCGAGATTCTGTAGAGAGTCCTGCTGGTTCCTCCAGACCTCTTCATTCCCTGTAATGCGGGCATCGTTGGACTGGATGTACTGGATAAGTAGGGCCTCAAGTGAAGGTCCCTTTTGTTCTGGTGGTGGGGGCCTCGAAAATGGAGGGTGGTTCGTTGTTTGCTTCTTGTTGCTGTTGTTCTTTGGGGCGCGCTCTGTCCATGATTTTGGTCTTTCCAAGAAATATTGGGGTGATTCCTCCACCCCGGGTTGTAGGTGCTGCTGTAGGGGCTGCCTGAATACCTCTGATTTTGACCGATGAAGTCCACTTGTTCAGTCACCTGAACCCCTTCTGATGAAGAACTAGGCCCTGCTTGGCCTGCCCAACTATCAGTACTCAAATTTTGGGCTGACGATTGGACTTGCATTGTGTCCAACCTTTTAGAAATCGCTTCCACTTGTGCCGCCAAAGTAGTGAGTACATCAACCTCATAAACTCCATTTTGGGCTGTCTTCACCGGTTTGTTTCTCTCAGAACTCCATTGGTAACCATTGGATGCCATGTCTTCGATGAGGTTTTGTTCTTCTTCTGGTCTCTTGCTGCACAAAGAACCTCCAGCTGCGGCATCCAACATTTGTTTGGTCGCCACACTAAGCCCATTATAAAAAATTTGGATTTGCATCCATTCCACTATCCCGTGTTGTGGACACTTCCTCAGTAATTCCTTGTACCTTTCCCAAGTGTCATACAAGGTTTCTGATTCTGCTTGTCGGTAAGAGGAAATATCACTTCTGAGTTTGGTGATCTTGGCCGGTGGGAAGTATCGAGTCAAGAATTTCTCAGCCAGCTGTGCCCAACTTGTGATAGATCCCGCCGGCAAGGAACTTAGCCATTGCTTGGCCCTTCCTCGCACTGAAAACGGGAACAGTTGGAGGCGAACCTCGTCCTAGGACACATTATTCACCTTGAAAGTCTCACAAATTTTCAGAAAACTTGCAAGCTGTGCATATGGGTCCTCATCTTTGAAACCGTGGAACTGGCACATCTGCTGCACCATCTGGATAAAATTTGGCTTCAGCTAGAAATTGTTCGCTGCAATAGGGGGCCGAACAATGCTTGATCCGGATCCCTCCAAATTAGGGCGTGCATAGTCTGAGATACTCCTCTGATTTCCTGCCATGCTTTCTTCTTGGTCTACTTCTATGCTTACTTCCACTGACCCGGTTTCCCTTAAATTAATCTGCCGCTGTCTCTGATGAAATGTCCGTTCGATGTCTGGACCCGGGTCATGCACTACGCCTGCATAATAACCAAAAGAAAGAGATGAGATATGAACTTTCAGGCTTAATGCAAAAGAAAAATAATAAACAGTTTAAGTATACAAATAAAAACAAAAGAACAAATAAAAGAATCAAAGTAAAACAATAACAAAAGAAATGAAACTAAAAGCAAAAGAAAACGGTTAGAGTACTAAGACTGTCCGAATTCTCAGAAGTTGCCAGTCCCCGCCAACGGCGCCAAAAACATGGTACGCCCCTTGCGTATCCGCAAGTGCACGGGTCGTACAAGTAGTAAAGTGTACCCGTAGGGTCAGGTAGTCGAATCCACAGGGACTGGCATAGCTTCTAATACTAACGTCCTGCTTAATATCTAACCAAACAGAAAATGATGGATTTGATTCTGGGTCGAATTCAAGGAGGTTAAAGAAAGTGAATTTCACCAAGGGAAGGTTTGAGGATTGACTCAATGGAGGAGATGGGCCCCGGGGTTGGATTTCCGACATTCACTAACTCGGCTTTCTCGGCACTTATCCGAGGTATCTTCAGTTCTAAAACTAGCTATGCTATAGGGGTGTTGCTTCTAGCGCTGCCGATGCTCTAAATTGCAATCTTACTGCTTGTAACTATCAATTGCGATTTACAAGCCCAGATAAGAGAACCTAACTTCCAAGCAATCAAGCATTAAACAACTCACAAAATAGCCAATAGCTCAGATTTAATGAAAAGAACAAGATACTCATAAATGCCCCAACTAAAGATAAAGAGTTCAAGCTACAACGTCATACAAACAACCCCGGGGCTCCCTTAAGAGTTTAGCCCCTCATGATAACAAACAACAAGTACAATGCCAAAGAAATTGAAAGACAAGAAGTTGAAAACTCCCTAATTTCTTGCATCCTTGTGGTTGTCTGAGGATCTACAATGTTGTAAGATCTCCTCCCGATCGGCCTACCATAAGCTTCCCATTCCCTTGATGAAGAGGAGGATGAACCCCCAAAGCTCTCCCGTTCTTTCTCCCTTAGTTCGCCTACCAAAAGTCCCCCAAAAACCTAAGTTTTAGGGTTTTAATGTTTTCCCGATGTGAGCACGGCGTGTTGAAGCCGTGCTTCAAGCTGTGCAGATTACGGCCAAATAAAACTCCAGAAAACCCACATTCCTGTAATCTGCACGGGGAACAGCACAGACGTGCTTAGGCCGTGCTGGGGTTTGCACGACCGTGCTCAGCGAACTCAGACTGTGTTGACTTTGGCTGAATTCTCCTTCAATCTGCACGGGGTACAGTTCGGGCGTGCTCAAGCCGTGTTGAGCTTGATGAGATTTCATCTAAGTCCTTTACCTTCTAAAATTATTCCAAAATATCTCTTCTTGCTTCAGGACTTTGATATCTGAATGACAAACTGAGAATACCTCAAATAGCACCGTACTTAGAGAATTAAAGCCAAAATATTCAATAATTACGAGGGTAAAGCATGCAATATATATATATATGAAATGCACTCATCAATCAACCTATCAGTTTCATCAATAAAGTAAAGTGTGTCATCATGATCTAAAGAATGTTTCATAGCAGCTGGCAAAGTGTACACCACTTCCTCTTCTCCGACTCTTAGCGTTAACTTCCCTCCTTTCAAATCAATTAAGGCACCCGAGGTGTTGAGGAATGGTCGGCCAAGGATCAGTGGTATCTCCACATCCTCATCTATGTCCATGATGAGAAAATCCACAGGAAAAACAAATTTGTCCACTCGGACAATCACATCTTCAACAATCCCAAGAGGTTTTCTAGTTGATCGATCCGCCAATTTTAAGGTCATCCTCGTAGGCCGTAACTCATCCAAGCCAAGTTTCAAATACATGGTGTAGGGCATGACGTTTATGCTAGCCCCCGAATCCGCTAGAGTATTTTCTTGGACTCCACCTTCAAGCATGCACGGGATAATGAAGCTTCCCGGATCTTTCAACTTTTGTGGGAGCTTCTTTTCTAGGATGGCCGAGCAATTCCCCGTATGTGCAACTGTACCTTCTTCCTTCAACCTTCTCTTGTTTGTGAGGAGCTCTTTTAAAAACTTGGCATATTTCGGCATTTGAGTTAATGCTTCAACTATCGGGATGTTCAAGTGGAGTTGTTTGAAGATGTTGATGAATTTTCTGAAGTGAACATCCTCCTTTTCATGCTTCAATCTGGTTGGATAAGGGATTTGAGGCTTGTACTCGGATGATTTTGTTGGTCCTTGTTGTTGCGGCGTATCGTTCCTTCCAAGATTTTTGCCTTCACAGTTTTCTTCCACTAGCTTGGGGTCTTCCTCGGAGGCTACCCCACTTTTCTTGACACTTGGGTCAACTTCGACCCTTGTCTCCACTTGCTTCCCGCTTATAAGAGCAATGGCCTTTAAGTGCTCCCTTGGATTGTCCTCCGCAACAACTTGGAAGACAACCTAGAGGACGCTCAGAATTCGCCTTCACGAGTTCCCCTACCCGATGCTCAAGTGACATTATGATTCGTCTCCGCAACAACACAACAGGGTGATGCGTGTCAACCCCTTGCGTTACCGCAAGTGCACGGGTCGTCAAGTAATAAAAGTGGACCCAAAGGGTCGGGTTGTCGAACCACAGGGAACAGAAGTACTAGTAATAGCCCCTCTTTTGTTATCTAGCCTAATGAATGTAGTGTGTGATGATCTAATGGCCAACACTAAGAGTGTCACCACAAGTGCGCAGGAAATAAAAGGAAAAGAGTTCTCAATCAATAAAAGTGAGGTATCCGGACAATGCTCCCCCTAGGATTCGGGTGTTGGATGTAGATTACAAGTGTTTCTAAACGAAAACAATGAGTCGTGGGTATCCAAAGGTATAACGGCCCCTGCCTCCAAGTCGCCGATAACTAGTCCCCTACGAGGTCCCGGCGGAGAATTCTCTCGACGCCTCACACCACATATGACTGCTTAAAACTCTAGGGATCCCAAAGATATAACCAATTCCTAAAAGTAGATCTAACCCTGCCTCCAGGTGAAAGATCCCTAACCCCCTACGAGGTCCCGGCGGAGAATTCTCTCGACGCCTCACACCACATATGGTTGCTTGACACTTAGGGAATATGGAGATAGGAAATATCTGTCGGAAGGGAAAGGGGACACTCCTCTATCTCACGGCTCACCCTCTCGACCCTCTTTACTCTTGGTAATTCTAAACCTAGCGGTGATCTCTCTCTTCACTAGATTGAATAAAACATGCAAGGCAATTAATAATGAAATCAAAAGCACAAACAAGCATTAAGAACTCAAAAGTAAAACTCAAACTGATAAATTCGAATAGAAACACAATGTAAATCTAATGAAAATAAGAATCCTAGGGTTTTAATGCCCGAATACCCTCTAGGGGTTTAGCTCTCCATGGAGCGAGTCACAAAACAAGTAATGAATTCAGAATAAAATTCCAAAGACATAAAGAATAACCCCCTTAAATCCGTGATGATGGTCTTGATGGGTAGTTTCCACGTCTGGATTGAATCCACTCCGAAGCTAGGTCGCCGATGGCTTCCTTGATGCTATGACAGAGGAGGAATCGATCCAAGTTGGTGAGGAAAGCTTCCCAAAGCCGCAAAGAACTCCTTCCAAGCCCTACCCGCCTTGTCTCTCGAAAGTGGCTTAAACGATCCCTCAAAATTATCACAAGGCGGCTTTTATAATTTGAATTCGGGGCTTTACGCGGGCATCCACACGGGCATGGGAAGTACTTTGCTACAGTAAACTGCTACAGCACTTTTGCTACAGTACTTTGGTACAGTAAATGCTACAGCGATTTTTTTCCCCCGAAGTCTTTCTTGGAGTCCACACGGTCGGGCACACGCTCGTGTGGTAGGGTGTGTGGCTCTCTATGCTTTGAAATCCTCAAGAACCTTCTTCTGCTTTGTACGGAAGCTGGGACATGGGCGTACTACTGCCTTTGTGCCCTTTCGGTTTGTGTAATGACTTGTACTTCTCCGAAAGTTGGCAACACCCCCATGCATATGAACACAGCTTCTGATTGTGGCCTTGAAACGTGTCATCACACCCTATCTTTGCTTCTTCCTGTACGTCATGTCTCCAAAGCCCTGTTTGCACAAAAGAACACAAACCACACCTTGTTAATGCTAAAACCTGATAAAAGTGATGCTCAATGCGTGTAAACTGATATTATAAAATGTATATAATCAAGCACTTATCACTTTACCGAAGCTTGGAGGTTTCTCAACAAAGAACCTATCTCACTGAACTGTTCGGCGTGCTGAGTGCGCTGAGCATTCACCTTGCCAAATTATGCATCCATGATACTTGTTAGGCTATTGAACCTGTCATTAGTACTGAGCATGAACTTGGCAAGGACATCTTCAGTAGAAAATTTCTTCTCAAAGGCCGGTTGTTGAAATTGAGATCCTTGAGGTGGTGCACCTCTTTGTTGTTGGCCTTGGTTCCATGAAACATTTGTAAGTTGAGCTATATGGGTTCCCTTGATTTCGTTGTCCCCCAATGTAGTCAACATTCTCAATGGAAGCAACAGAAGAGCTAGCAATAGGACATTGGGTTGCGCTATGCCCACCACCACAAGTGCTACAATTCATCACCGATTCGACCTCGAACTACGCCCATAAGAAGATCAAGCTTTCGGGTCAATACATCAACCTTTGCGGCCAAGGCATCATTGCTACTAACTTCATAAAGCCCAGCAGTCTTTTGTGAAGATCCTCTTGAGGCCCAATGTGATTGATTGCTTGCCATAGATTCAAGTAATTGCTCAGCCTCATCGGGATACTTGTTGCTAAGGGAACCACCCGCTGTGGCATCAATGAGTTGGCTAGTAGCATAATTCAGCCCGTTGTAAATGATTTGTACCGGCATCCATGAGGCAAAACCATGATGAGGGCACCTTCTAAGGAGATCCTTGAATCTCTCATAGGCTTCAAACAACGTTTCGGAATCCCCTTGTTTAAAGGCTGAAATTTCTTGTCTCAACTTGGCCGCTTTGCTTGGCGGAAAATACCTCCCAAGGAATTTCTCGACCATATCCTTCCATGTTTTTATAGACCCCGGAGACAATGATGTAAGCCAACGGTAAGCACCGTCTCTCAAACTGAATGGAAATAGTCTCAAACGGATAGCATCGTCCGACACCCCATTAATCTTGAATGTAGAGCAAATTTGGAGGAACCGGGAAAGATGATCATGTGCATCTTCATTCACGAGACCATTGAATTGAACCGAGTTCTGGACCATGCCGATTGTACTAGCTTTAATTTCAAATTTGTTGGATGCCACGGATGGTGCTTGAACACTAAACTCATCACCCGTGAATTGGGGTCTTTTATATTCGGATAAAGTGCGACGCTCTTCCGCCATGATTGAAGACTCTCTATCCTCAATTTCAATGTTCTGAGTACCCGACACTTCACCAACTTCTCTCAATCTCCGATGCAAAGTTCTTTCAATTTCACTATCCGGTATAATCAAGGTAGATGGATTTGAACGTGTCATGCACAGTACCTCGCAAAACCAAGAAGAGTGATAGAAAGTTAAAATCAAAGGAAAAGAAAAATAACGATAAGAAATGAGTAAAGAATGCAATGGCTAGAGTAATAATCTAAAAGTTTCCTAGAATTCCTTAAAGTTCCCCGGCAACGGCGCCAAAAACTTGATTGCTTCCCCGCAAGTGTACAGGATCGCCAAGTAATACCTCGTACGAGGACACAAGGATTGTATTCCACGGGGCTAAGGATCTCCTATTACTCCTTCTCGAGCTATTATCTAGCCTAAGATCTCAAGTGATGGAATTTACTCTACTAAGTGCGATTAAAATTTAAAACAAGATTAAGAACAAATTAGAAAGAACAAGCAATAAACAAGCAAGAAACTTAATGAAATGCAAAGGCCTATGGATGTGGATCCCCTTGAGGGTTATCATGAAACATGGATGATGAACAAAAGATGCAAGGGTAAAATGGACCATGAGATTCCAAGATTAGAACAACCCCAATTTCTCGGCGATTGAACCCTAATCCTATACGAACATGGATAGGAATTTCTTCCAAATCCACATTCCTACGATTACAATAAGTACGAGGAAATCTCACTTAGGAGTAAACCTACTCTTCTTCGGATTAAACCTACATAGAGGGCTACCAAACACCCGATTTCTCGGCGTGATGATACAAGTGTCCCCTTCTAATCCACTCATGATCTAATACATGCGAGCAAGTCACATCTACATGCATCACTCATAAAAGAGCTACGGATTTCTCCTTAGTGTAGCACTTAGCATGAAGACAAAGGATTAGATCTCAAAATTACCCAAGCATGGAATTAACAAGTAATCATCCAAAATACATGATAAAACCCCCCAAGGTTCACCAACACCCGGTGGCCTTGGGGGTCTAGTGTGTCATCATCCTACAACAAGCAATACAATCAAGTAAAACACACAAGAAAAGCATAATTGACACTCCCTAGATGAAATGGTGGAGGAGGAGGTTGAAAATATTCCGAATGATGCTTCCACCACCAAAGGAATGCCGAATGACGCTTCCTCTAGCCGCGGGTCTCCTTCCTTCAAATCGTGGTAGATCTCCCCTTGAATGATGTTGCCTTCTTGCCTTGAGAGTCTTGGACCTTGGGATTGAATGATCTCCTAGATTTCTTGCCCTTCTTCTCCTTCCCAAGGTCGCCCAAAACCTCCCAAGTGGTCTCTCAAAATCGGCCCCGAAAAAAGTCCCCAATTCTGCCCTAAAAGTCAATATTTATACCCTGCGTGACATACGGGCCGTATAGGGGTCGTATGGGGGTCGTATAGCACTCAACAAAGCCTAGATTCGCGATTCATACGGGGGTGCATATGGCCTCCATACGGCCCCGTATACTGGGTAGTATAGAAATCTGGGCAGATAACTCCAAATCATTCTGCTGCTACAGTGCATACGGCCCCCATACTGGGTAGTATAGGGGTGGTATGAAATTCCTGTTTTCTTCTCTTTTCGCCTAAATGATATCTTCTTGTTCTTCATAGCTTCCTTATGCGCCACAAAGCAAATAATAGACGATTAAGCGCAAAACGGGCATCAAACCTCATAAAATACATGCAAAGTGAATACGATATATATATGAAAACAACTACATTTAGACACTTATCATTCATGATCATTGATGTAATGATTTTCAGGGATATATACCTGGTGTGAGTATGTTGATCTTGTACATGGTTGTGGTTGAATTCCTTTAGATTTGGAGAATTGTTGTTGCGATGTTGATATCTTACAGGTAACAGGTTAGCCTTACGCGATCTAGGGTTGAGGCAGGTGTCTGACCTCCCCTGGGTTGTCGTGGCGGTGTGTCAAGGCCGGGACCCAAGGGTCTGGCCGTGACAAGGGAAGTATTGTCCAAATACTCCCGTTGATCCCGATAGTGTTGATCCCTTGTTTAAGTTTCTTTCCCTGGTTCACTCCTATTTAATTGCAATCGTTAAACGTTTTCCCTTACCACCTTATTCAGGCTAGATTTCTTAAACTAAAGTTAGTACTAGTGACTTTGTTCTCCGAGGTTTGACAACCCGACCATTCATTGGGTTCACTCTATTATTTGACAACTCGTACACTTGTGGTGGCACAAATAGCATGTCAAGGAACTAACATATTTGTGATTTGGGCATGATAAACCCTAGGGTAGTTTTGTTGCAATTATGAATGATAATATTTATTGATTTAGTATTGGATATGAGATTTCTCTTATAGAATCTTGTTATTTATGATTCCTTTTATGTGTACTTGATTGTCTTGGATTGCATGAGAACTCTACGGTTCAATTTCTAGGTTATACTTGGAAACGGGTGATGCGCCCTTGTACTAGACTTATATAGATTGAAAGGGGATTCATGTACCAATATGCCGAGGGATTCGGGTATTTGGTGGTTCTCTCGAATTTTAGGTTTAGACGCAGAAGAGTGTTTACTACTAGTAAGGGGTTCTCTGAGTGCAGTACAATCGTAGGAGTAGTTGACCGAAAAAGATTATGCTCAACACTCGTATGGGATTAGGCGCTAATCACTGAGGGATTCGGGATTAACCTACTTTAGGAATCTCTCAATTCAAACTACCATATCAATACATCATCCTTAATTTAGGGCTTAATGACAATCCTAGGGGGATTCCTTGTCCAAATCACGCATTCTCCTATTTGTTCGTAACTTAAGTGCTCATTTGATGTGTACTAGTAGCTTTATTCTCTTGTTATTAGTTTTTAGTAGTTGTACACTTCTCTCTAAGTGTGAGGTTAGGAAATAGACGAAAGGGAGGTAATAGTAGCTCCTTGACCCCTTGGAATATGACCCGCGTGTCATACACAGGGTATTACTTGACGACCCCATGCACTTGCGGGATAATCATCCATTACAAACCTTTCCGATTATGATTACCATATATGTATAAACCATTTATTCTTATATCTCAACTGAGTGAGAGTAATGGATAACATCAAACTCATTAAACTAGATCGTATGCTAATAACCATAGAAGAGTAAGGTCACCAAACTACTCTTCGTGTCCTATATGATTAATTTGACTTCCATAGCCAACGTTTTCTAATCATACTTATATATGATCGCATAGAATGCTAACTCATTTACTTCCTAGAAAATGAATTCTTTTTTTAAGATTACTCATAACTGCTACTTGCCCAGCATAGCATCACCTTGAGATTGGGCCTAACAACTTTAGTAACAGACGAGATATTACAAGTACATCATGATTATGATACCTCAAGTCAAAGGTCCACTCATAATATCATAATCAATCAACCACAATCATTGATAGTCAAAAAAGAAAACCTATGAGATTGGATTAGAAGGAGTAATGCTCTAATACACAAATCCCCTAGTGTTCATTTGACACTTTTTCCCAAAACATATGTTATACAAATCATCAATCTTTATTATCCAATTAAAGATTTTTTGATTTGCGAACTGCTTTAATGTGCATGTGTTCAATTTTTTTAGTGTCTTTCTCATTATCCCATAATGAGTTCAAGATTTAACTTTGTACACAAGAACTATACTGTTGAAAACTTGTTAAATTGCTAGCACAAAGTTTATACACATATTAAAATAAATGGTATTATTGATAATAAAAACACATAATAAAAATGGAATGCCCTAATGATTAGCATTCAACGGCATACTCCCAATAAGGACTACAGTAAATGAAGATCCTAGTCATAAAGGACATCCTAACTAACTTTATATCACTCTGAAATACCGTTGATGTGACACTCCTTAACCACGATCCTACCATCAATGCTTTGAATGATAGGTTGCCTCTTGTAGGATTGATTGGTGCTCACAAGCCTATCTTCTTGGCCTCTCTCTTTCATCCTAAATCCTTCAGCATAGACTTCTACAATCTTCTATGTGTACCTTTTCTTGAATCCTTCTTTTGTTGTGATTCTCCACAACTTTCAAATTTACTCCTACCAAATATAGGGTTACTGATGAGATCCGCAAGCGCATGGGTCGTCAAGTAATACCTCTCACGCACGAGTGAGAGAGTCGTATTTCCTGGGGTCCCAAGAGCTGCTATTACTTCCCCCTCGACGGCACTGTCTAGTCTACCAAAGTTAGAGAATTAAAACAAGATAAGAAAACTAACAAAGATAACTATAGACATTTTGGACTAAGGCACACCAAATAAGCATATCAAGGAGGCAATTAGCAATGAAAGTACAAGGTCCCGAGCTAGGATCCCCGCGGGAATACTAAAGCTAGTAGGATGCTAGAATTACACAGGCACTGGTGGTTCTTGCCAGGAGAATCCTAAGGTAGGCCAACCTGCTGGTCACGGAAGTTGGTCCTTAATCTGGTATGAGTATTGATATGGAATTCCTTCTAACCAAATCCTCCTACGATTGCATTAAAGGCACGAGATTCTCAAATTAGGGTTGAAGCACAAACTAAGCACAACCCTAATACCGGAGGGGTACAAAATACCCAATGGTCACGGCGTATTTGTACATATATCCCTTCCAAGCTTGGGAGTCTAAAACTAGGGCGATGGTCACGCAACCTACTATAATCTAGAAATCGATACACAGAGTTCTCATGCATAGAAATACATCAAAGTACACCAAGCATGAACCACAAAAGAAACCAAATACCATAAATGTAAATCTAAAGCATCCATACAAAGCAAGTTCATCCCAAGGTATCCTCAAATCCTCAAGAATTAATAATAATGGTATCCTCAAATCCTCAAGATCACAATAAAACCAAAAAAATCCTAATTGGGTTCGGATCTAAAAGAATCAAGGGTTTAGAGATGAAGGATCTCTTTCATTCTTCACCAAAACAAGATATCAAGACTCCTAAACCATCCAAATATTAGATCTATGGCTTAATTCCAATTAAACATTAAATCCATACTAGATCCACTCAAATTCTTCATGGATCTATAGAGAATTGAATAAAAGCACAAGAAATTGAAGAAAAGAAGAAAACCCACCTTAAATCTTGCTAGAACTAGAGGAGAATCATCACCAATGGAGGAGAGGGGGAGATCAACACCTTTCTTCTTTCTTGGAGCTCAAGAATGAAGATCTAAAAGAGGGGAGAATTGATACGCCCCTTGCGTAACCGCAAGTGCACGGGCCGCACAAGTAGTAAAGTGTACCCTTTAGGTCAGGTAGTCGAATCCACAGGGACAGGTATAGCTTCTAATACTAACGTCCTGCTTAATATCTAACCAGATAGAAGATGATGGAATTGACTTTGGATTAACTTCAAGGAAGTTAAGGGAAAGGGAAGTTCACCAAGGGAAGGTTTGAGGATTGACTCGATGGAGGAGATGGGGCCCCGGGGTTGGAATTCCGACGTTTACTAACTCGGTCTTTCTCAGTATTTATCAGAGATGTCTTCAGTTCTAAACCTAGTTATGCTATAAGCATGTGGTTTCTAGCGCTGTCGAGCCCTAAGTTGAACTCCCACTGCTTGCAACAATCAATAATGATTCACAAGCCTAGATAAGAGAACCTAACTACCAAGCATCAAGCACTAAACAACATACAAGATAGCCAATAAACTTGATTTATTGAAAGGAACAAAACATTCCTAAATACTGTAAGTAAAGAAATGAGTTCAAGCTACAACGTCATACGAACAACCCCGGGGCTCCCTTAAGAGTTTAGCCCCTCATGACAACAACCAACAAGTACAATGCCAAAGAAATTGAAAGACAAGAAGTTGAAAACTCCCTAATTTCTAGCATCCTTGTGGTTGTCGAAGGATCTACAATGTTGTAAGATCTCCTCCCGATCAGCCTACCATAAGCTTTCCATTCCCTTGATGAAGAGGAGGATGAACCCCCAAAGCTCTTCTCTTCTTTCTCCCAAAGTTCGGCCACCAAAATTCCCCTAGAAACTGAGTTTCTAGGGTTTTAATGTTTTCTCGGTGTGAGCATGGGCGTGTTGAAGCCATGCTTCAAGCCGTGCAGATTACGGCCAAACAAATCTTCAGAAAACTCACATTCCTGTAATCTGCACGGGGAACAGCACGGGCGTGCTTAGGCCGTGCTGAGGTTTGCACGACCGTACTCAGCGAACTCAGGCTGTGCTGATTTGTGGCTGAATTCTCCTGAAATTTTCACGGGGAACAGCACGGGTGTGCTCAAGCCGTGCTGAGCTTGATGAGGTTTTTCTAAGTCCTTTAGCTTCTAAAATTATTCCAAAACACTTCTTCTTGCTTCAGGACTTTGATATCTGCATGACACACAACGAATACCTCAAATAGCACCGTACTTGGAGAATTAAAGCCAAAATATTCAATAATGATGAGGGTAAAGCATGGAATACATATATATGAAATGCACTCATCAAGAATGAGGATTCATGATGGGGAGAAAAAGAGAGGGAAATGGGGTCTTATGAAAGCCCTTTGAGTTTCAAATCGGTATATATAGGCCCCAAAGCGCGGGAGGGCTCGCGGGCTCCCTTGCGGGCGCAAGGGAGGACGTGAGGCCTCAACCTGGAAGCCATGCAGCCTCCCATGCACCCGCATGGTCTTCTGGCCGGTGGTCCTTGGGAGACCACAAAGCCCCTTTTTTGGCTCCTTGCTGGCACACTAAGTGCCCGCAAGGTCCCTTCCTTGCTTACACCTTTTAAAACACTTTTCCTCCATCTTTTACCCTCTCAAAAAGACCTTAACTAAGATTCCAATGGTGGTTGTCCCGCAAGCGCACGGGGTCGTCAAGTAATAAACCACTCGCGCACGCACGAGTGGGTCGTATTCCCAAGGGTCCGAGAATCTATCCTTACTTCCTTCTCGCAATATTGTCTAGCCGATCAAACTCGAGAGTAAAAGATGAAAATGCAAATACACGAAATTAATGCAAAACAGAAAGCTAAATAACCAGGGCAATAGAAAGTGTGAAATCAGGGTGAGAAAGCGGTCCCGGATAAGGATCCCCTCAGGGGCTACTGAAGTGTACAGGATGCTGGATTAACATGTAAATGGCTTGTTGGACCGAGAAAACCCTAGATTAGGTCAACCCGATGGTCACGGCAGTTGACCCCTAATCCGGTACGAGTATTGAATACGGGCTCTACCCGTATAAATCCTCATACGATTGCAAAGGGTGAGGTGGTTTTCTCAAACTAAGGTTGAATCACAAATAAGCAATTAACCCTAGAATTGGAGGGGTACAAATACCCGATGGTCACGGCGTATTTATACGTATTTCCCTTCCAAGCTTGGTGAGTCTAACACTAGGGCAATGGTCATGCAACCTAGTATTGGCTAAGTATGGATACACAGAGTTCTCATGCATACCCTAACATTCAAAAGCACCAAACAAGGATCACAAACAAGTCTACAAACATTAATTGAAACCAAGCATCCAAAATACACAAGTTCACCCCCAAGGTTCACCTACATCCGGTGACCTTGGGGTTTAGTTGTTCATAATATCAAAATACATACTCAAAAGCATGAAAACAACTAAAGAAAGCATAATCACTCCCTCAAATACGAAAATGGAGTTCCGAAGACGCCACTCAAGAGGTGGCTTCTCTTGTCTTCAACCCTCCTTCAATGATGCCCTAGAGTAGGATCTTGCTCCCAAACGCACTCTCCTCCAAGATCTCGCCGTGAAAACGCCCTCAAAGCCCTCCTCCAAGCCGGATTTTTAGATGGTTGTGTGGAGCTCCAAGGAAGAAGACTTGCCTCCCCCCAAATGCCCTAGAAAAGACCTTTAAATCAAGACATCGCGATGCCTTGCGGGTGGCCTTGCGGGCGCAAGGTTGCCCGCAAGGCATCCAGAGAGTTTCTCAGGAATTTTTCCATTCAGAGCTACAGTACCCCTATAATTACGCTAATTCCGCTACAGCATCACATTTTGATGAATCCCAAAAACGCCGTATTTGGTGTCGATTTCTTCATGAATACGTTCTTGAGCTTATTTCGGGCCTGTAACACAAGTAAAACCACATTAAACCAAGAAAAAAGAAAAAACACTTAACAAAAAAAGAGAATAAACTATACACAAGTACGTAAAAAATACGTATATTTAGACGTTTATCATCCAACAAAAATAAAACTCGACAAAAACTTAAACACACAACTTCTACACAAGAAACAAAGCATAAGAGAAGTAAAGAGAGTCAAACTTCCACAACCTACCCTCCTTAAAGAAATTTCGGCATCGAAATTTTGGCATACCTCAAGATTCAAACAAATGGGGATATTTGCTCTTCATCAGTTCCTAGGGTTCCCAAGTTACCTCTTCAACTACGTCATTTCTCCAAAGCATTTTAACCATAGGAATAATCTTTCGCAGAAGAGTTTTCACTTGAGAATCAAGGATCTCTATCGGTTGCACTTCAAACTTCAAATCTTCTCTTAACTCTACCGGCGGAGCTTGAAGACAATGAGAAGGGTCAGGGATATACTTCTTTAACATGGAGCACATTATGAATATTCTCCAATTCATGTGGTAATTCTAATCGATATGCCACCGGTCCAATCCTCTCTAGTATCACAAATGGACCTATATATCGGGGATTCAACTTTCCCCTTCCGCGAAACCGAATTACCCATTTCCAAGGAGAGATCTTCAATAATACTTTATCCCCAACCTGAAACTCCAAAAATCTTCTACGATTATCGGCATAACTCTTTTACCTGTCTTGAGCTGCTTTCAATCTACCTCTAATCACTGCTACTTTCTCAACCGTTCGATCAATCAACTCCACACTTTGAAGTTTCTTTTCTCTCACTTCATCACAACAAAGAGGAGTTCTACACTTCCTTCCATACAAAGCTTCATATGGAGCCATACCAATGCTTGCTTGGACGCTATTATTATTGGCAAACTCCACTAATGCCAAATGTTGCTCCCAACTCCCTTGGAAATCTATCACACAAGCCCTCAACATGTCCTCGATGGTCTGAATGGTCCTCTCAGATTGACCATCTGTTTGAGGATGATAAGTAGTACTGAACTTCAAAGTCGTACTCATAGCCTCCTGAAACCTAGGCCAAAAACGGGAAGTAAATCTGGGGTCTCGATCTGAAAATATGGAAGTTGGCACCCCATGCAACCTTACTATCTCATCAATGTACAACTTTGCCAATTTCTCCAAAGAGTACTTGGAATACACTGCTAAAAATGTGCCGACTTTGTAAGTCTATCCACAATCACCCACACTTCATCACAACCTCGAGGCGTTCGCGGTAAACCAACCACAAAATCCATCGTCACATGATCCCACTTCCATTCTGGTATTGGAAAAGGTTGTAAGAACCCAAATGGCCTTTGATATTCTGCATTAACTTGCTGACACACCAAACACTTAGCCACGAACTCTACTATCTCTCTCTTCATTCCTGACCACCAATAACTCTCCATAATAGTTCTATACATCTTGGTACTCCCAGGATGAACAGCATAAGCTGAACAATGAGCTTCCTCCAAAATAGCTTTCCTCAGCTCAGAATCTGATGGAACACAAACACGTCCTCGAAACTCCAAGATCCCATCATCTATCAACCTGAATTCACTAGTCTCCCCGGCCTGTAACTTATGAACTTCTTTCACCAACTCTTCATTAACACTCTGAAGCTCCTTAATACGTTCCAACAGCGAAGGTCTCACCACAAAACTGGCCACTAAGGCTCCACTATCCTCAGTCTCAAGCTCTAACCTCAAGCTCTTCATTGAAGACAAAATTTGCAAATAGGACACCCTCAAAGCAGCCACCGAACTATATTTTCTACTCCAAGCATCAGCTACCACATTGGCCTTTCCTGGGTGATAATCAATTATCAAATCATAATCTTTTATCAATTATAACCATTGCCTCTGCCTCAAATCCAAGTCCTTCTGAGTGAAAAAACACTTCAAACTTTTATGGTCTGTGAAAATCTAACATCTTTCCCCATAAAGATAATGCCTCCAAATCTTCAAAGCAAACACTACCGCAGCCAACTCCAAATCATAAGTATGATAATTCAACTCATGTTGTTTCAACTGTCTAGAAGCATAGGCAACTAGCTTTCCTTCTTGCATCAATACACAAACTTAACCCTGCCGGGAGGCATCACTGGACACTACAAACTCTTTCTCATTTTCTGGCAAAGTAAGCATAGGAGCTGATGTCAATCGATCCTTCAAAGTATGAAAACTCTTCTCACACTCCTCATTCCAAGAGAACTTCACTTCCTTACGAGTTAACTTCGACAAAGGCAATGCAATCGCGGAAAACCCTTCCATAAACCTCCTATAATAGCCCGCAAATCCAAGAAAACTTCGAACTTCAGTAACATTCTTCGGACTTTCCCAATCAACAATGGCTTCAACCTTTTTTGGATCCACAGAGATCCCTTCTCCTGACAGCACATGCCCAAGGAAACCCACCTCATAAAGCCAAAACTCACACTTAGAAAACTTAGCAAACAGCCGCCTCTCCCGAAGAGTTTGCAATACGATCCTCAAATGTTGGGCATGCTCCTCATTAGACGGTGAGTAAACAAAAATATCATCAATAAACAAAATGACAAACTTGTCAAGATAAGGCCTAAACACCCTGTTCATCAAATCCATAAAAGCTGCAGGAGCATTAGTCAAACCAAATGGCATTACCAAAAACTCATAATGTCCATATCGTGTCCAAAATGCTGTTTTCGGTACATCTTTTGACCTAATCTTCAACTGGTGATACCTAGACCTCAAATCAATCTTGGAGAACACCTTTGGCCCTTTTAATTGATCAAACAAATCATCAATCCTCGGCAATGGGAACTTGTTCTTAATTGTCACCTTATTCAGTTGTCGATAATCAATACACAACCTCAAAGATCCATCCTTCTTCTTCACAAAAAGAACAAGCTCACCCCAGGGTGATATACTTGGTCGTATAAAACCCTTGTCTACCAGATCTTGGAACTGAGTTTTCAGCTTCTTTAACTCCGTAGGCGCCATCCTGTAAGGTGGTATAGAAATGGGAGCCTTACCAGGAAACAAATCTATAACAAACCCCATGTCTCTGTGTGGGGGTAAACCTGGTAGCTCTTTAGGGAAGACGTCCTGAAACTCCATCACCACGGCCATCTCCTCCAACTCTGGCTCCTTAACTCTTGTGTCCACCACATGAGCCAAAAACACAGAATAACCCTTACTCATCAATCTTCTAGCTTCCAAGGGCGAAATTAAATATGAAGGTAAAGTCCTTCTCTTCCCCTTCAACACTACTGCAGGTCCTGAGGACTTAGGAAAAGTTACTTCTTTCATGAAACAGTCAATGGAAGCATGATGCCTATCCAACAATTCCATACCAAGAATGGCATCAAAATCCTTCATCTCTAAAGGAATCAAATCTGCCTTCAACATCTCTCCACAAACTATTATAGGACATTCCCTAATCACCAAACTTCGGACTACCTCCTTACCAAGAGAGGTTTGAATCACCAACTCACACCCTAAGCAGGAAAGGGGACTATCGGCATGGCATGCAAAAACAGTGCTAACAAAGCAACATTCTGACCCATAATCAATCAAAACATAAGTGTCATGCTGAAAGATAGAAAGTATACCTGTGATCACGTTAGGCCTACACTCGGCCTCTTCTGATGCCGATAGAACCGGGTACAGTACTCCTCATTAAACTCTCTCCGAAAATCAGACCAAGTAACCTGCCCAAAGGATCGGCTCTTCAGACTCTCCTACAAAATTCGAGCACGATTCTTCAGTAGTATGGTAGCCACCCTGAGTCTCATCTCAGCACCTAAACTCATGTCATCATAAGTAGCAACTACCCTCTTGACCCATGATGAGCGCATTTCATATATATATATTGCATGCTTTGCCTCCATCATTATTGAATATTTTGGCTATAATTCTCCAAGTACGGTGCTATTTGAGGTATTCGTTGTTCGTCATACAGATATCAAAGTCCTGAAGTAAAAAGAAGCGTTTTTGGAACAATTTTAGAAGCTAAAGGACTTAGAAGAAACCTCATCAAGCACAGCACGGCTGAAGCACGCCCGTGCTGTTTCCTGTGCAAAGTGCAGAAGAATTCAACCACGATTCAGCACAGCCTGAGTCCGCTGAGCACGGGTGTGGAAACCTCAGCACGGTCGAAGCACGCCCGTGCTGCTTCCCGTGAAAATTACAGGAGAATGCAGCCATAGATCAGCACAGCCAGAGTTCGCTAAGCACGGTCGTGCAAAGCCTCAGCACGGCCTAAGCACGCCCGTGCTGTTCCCCGTGCAGATTACAGGTTTGTGAGTTTTCTGAAGAGTTATTTGGCCGTAATCTGCACGGCTTGAAGCACGGCTTCAGCACGCCCGTGCTCACATCGAGAAGACTTTAAAACCCTAGAAACTCAGTTTCTAAAGGGACTTTTGGTGGGCGATCTTTGGGAGAAAGAAAGGGAGAGCTTTGGAGGTTCATCCTCCACTTCATCAAGGGAATGCCAAGCGTATAGTAGGCCGATCGGGAGGAGAATACACGACATTGTAGATCCTTCGACAACCTCAAGGATGCAAGAAATTAGGGAGTTTTCAATTCCTTGTCTTGTAATTTCTTTGGCATTGTGATTGTTGGTTGTTTTCATGAAGGGCTAAACTCTTAAGGGAGCCCCGGGGGTGGTTATATGACGTTGTAGCTCGAACTCATTGTCTTTACTTGCAGTTTTTATGATTGTCTTGTTCCTTTCAATAAATCAAGGTTATTGGCTATCTTGTATGTTGTTTAGTGCTTGATGCTTGGTAGTTAGGTTCTCCTATCTAGGTTTGTGAATCTTTATTGATTGTTGCAAGCAGAGGAGTTCAACTTAGGGCTCGGTAGTGCTAGAAACCACATGCTTATAGCATAACTAGGTTTAGAACTGAGGACATCCCTGATAATTACTGAGAAATATTGAGTTAGTGAACGTCAGAAACCCAACCCCGGGGCCCCATCTCCTCCATCGAGTCAGACCTAAATCTTCCCTTGGTGAATTTCCCATTCCCTTAACTTCCTCGAAGTAAATCCAAAGTCAATTCCTTCATCTTCTGTTTGGTTAGATATTAAGTAGGGCGTTAGTATTAGAAGCTATACCAGTCCCTGTGGATTCGACTACCCGACCCAAAGGGTACACTTTACTACTTGTGCGACCCGTGCACTTGCGGTTACGCAAGGGGCGTACCAACCCACTCCTTAGCAATCATGGCATCACTTGTGCCATCAAAAGAACCACAACCAAGCTGCCGGGCTTCCTTCAGAAGTTTAGACAAAGCCAATGCTTAACTAGATCCACTTGGCCTCTACGGCGCATGCTCAACTACTGGCACTGGAGGTGCTGGGGTAGGCCTTGGGTCTGCCTGAGCCTGACCCCCAAAAGTCCTCCAATACTCCAGAAAATCTTGGTACTCCCGATAGGTAGGCTGCCTTCCATTGGTAGCCCAATGAGCCCTAAAAGCTTCAAGTGCCTCAAGAGTTGGACCAGTACCCTGAACATCCGGAGCGTGAACAGAAGCTGCCACCTCAGGATCATGCTCTGAACTACCCTCCTGCCCAGGTGGTGATGGAGACGGGGGAGGAGTTGGTTCTCCTTGCCTCCCACCTCTCAAAACTCTTGGTGTAGCATCAGCAGGGGAAGTAGCTCTCCCTTGGCAAACGCGTGAGCGTAGAGCTGGCATTTTAACTGAGACAGGCACATAAGACAACTCTTAGTAATGGTTATATATGCATCAAACGATCATGAAACTGGTTACTTTAAATATCAACTTTTCGACTAAATCAGAAGGCTAACTTTAAATCAAAATTATATTGACAAAAATCCATTTCTAAACTGGTTAGTAACCTAATCCTGAACCCTTATCATAAAACCTTATACTGACCCAATCATGAAACCTTATACAGATCCAATCATGGAACCTGGGCTCTGATACCACTTAAGTAGTGTCACACCCCGACCCTCGGGTCCCGACACACGACAACCCAGGGGAGGTCAGGCATCAGCCTCAATCCTAGATCGCCGCAAGGCTAACCTGTTACCTGTAATTTATTAACATCACAATAATAATACTCTAAATCTGAGGTATTCAACCATAACCCTGTACAAGATCAACATACTCACACCAGGTATATATATCCCTGGGCATTACAACATCAATGATCATGAACACAATTATAGTCTCCCTAAACACTGGGTATAAAGCTCATACAAAATAAGGTTCTAACTGAACTAATCAAGATTATCCAAGACAAAAATGGAAATACCAAAACATAGGTTCTAGTGGATCCATCTTATACATGACAACAATGTGTATGAATCATACACTATTTAAAGGTAAATGTAAGAATAAATCTGCCAAGCACTATCACGTCTCACGCTCTACTGTCGTGCTAACACCTGAAAAGAAGAGAAGAACAATGGGTGAGTAACTAAGTTACTCAGTGAGGGATTGAACATGGAGCTATAACTCATACAAGTGTAACAAATGATATGCCAAAAATATATGTAAATCTTTAACAACCAACAACTTACAAAATGCTTTAAGTACACATTTCAATATAAGAAGCTTCCCAACTTCCTCAAAGAAAGAGATCACTAAAACTCTTAAAATCATTTATAAAGAGATTCAATACTGAAAATTCAAGTTAAGAATACTAGTTAAAAGATCAAACCCATCGAAGTAAGGATTTATAGTGCAACACATGCGGAAATCCTCTATAGATAGCATCATCAATAGCCTATGAAAACTCTCCATCACTAACCATGGCCGTGGCTAGGTCAGGAGCCACCAAGATGTGCGTATCTTGACGTTGTCCGTTGGGAATCCCGTGTGGTGACTCTGGGAACCCAACACAGCACCTTCAGATTCTCTACGCGCCTCCTGTAAGAGCTAGTCAGCCAAGAACCCCAGGCCACCCCAACTAGGTCGATCCGTGGAGACTCGCTTCTGCAGAAGATGGGGATCCCCCCAATGTCACCATCGAAACATTTGGGATATCCATCCCGTCCGCAGTCTTATCATGAACACATCACGATAATAATATGAACACATCAATATAATCTCATAAATCTCGTCAAGAGATCACAAATTCTCATAGATACAACTCTCAATTCGAAAGTGAATTCTTGAGTAAACATCGGCAATGATATTGGATTCATCAAGAAAATCATCATAAAAGTATTCTTTAAAAACGCATTTCAAATACTACATCATCGCAAAGAATAACCTTTCAAATAGAGTTTCATCACCAAGAAATCCATTTTGATTCTCTTAGGCCCTTTCTTGGGTTCTTATGTCAAGAACATTAACCCCTTTAACATTACTTTAAAAATATGCATTTCAAGACATAGGGATTTCATCCCTTAAGAATAATAAAAGATCATTGATCATAATCGAAAAAGAAAATCAAATCATGAACCATAAGTATAAATGATCAACAACCTTAATCAAAAGTACATCGGATCATAAATCAAGAAGTATAGATGATTAATGCCTTCAATCAAGAAAGAAACCAAAACATAAATCATCATTATTCAAAGTTTCATGAAAATATCTCAAGAAACCTTTGAAACATGAAATTCACCATTCAAGAATGTATATAATTAGGTATTCAAACAAGCATGACCATAGCTCATGAATTAAACAATTTCCCACTCACAAACTTGGCGAGATCGAACTTCTTAGATCACTCGCCTACTTGATCTTTACCCTTTCCTTTAGATCCACCTCCTTGAAGCCATTAACCATCCAAGAAAAACAAGAATCAATCAAAAACCCAAACAATAAACAAAAGAGGAAAGAATGATCCAAATTTAGATCTCATGGCTTCTAGGGTTCACTAGATATTCTAGATTCAAGAATTAATAATAATAGTATCCTCAAATCCTCAAGATCACAATAAAACCAATAAAATCCTAATTGGGTTCGGATCTAAAAGAATCAAGGGTTTAGAGATGAAGGATCTCCTTCATTCTTCACCAAAACATGATATCAAGACTCCTAAACCATCCAAATATTAGATCTATGGCTTAATTCCAATTAAACATTAAATCCATACTAGATCCACTCTAATTCTTCATGGATCTATAGAGAATTGAATAAAAGCACAAGAAATTGAAGAAAACGAGAAAACCCACCTTAAATCTTGCTAGAACTAGAGGAGAATCATCAAAAATGGAGGAGAAGGGGAGATCAACACCTTTCTTCTTTCTTGGAGCTCAAGAATGAAGATCTAATAGAGGGAGAATGAAGATTCAAGATGGGGCGAAAAAGAGTGGGAAATGGGGTCTTATGAAGGCCCTTTGAGTTTAAAATCGGTATATATAAGCCCCAAAGCGCGGGAGGGCTCGCGGGCTCCCTTGCGGGCGCAAGGGAGACTGTGAGGCCTCAACCTGGAAGCCATTCGGGCTCCCATGCGCCCGCATGGGAGCCCGCATGGTCTTCTGGCCGGTGGTCCTTGCGGGCTCCCATGCGGGCGCATGGGAGGCCGCAAGGGCCTTTTTTTGGCTCCTTGCTGGCACACTAAGTGCCCGCAAGGTCCCTTCCTTGCTTACACCTTTTGAAACACTTATCCCCCATCTTTTAACCTCTCAAAAAGACCTTAACTAAGATCCCAACAAAAATAAAACTCGATGAAAACTTAAACACAGAACTTCTGCACAACAAACAAAGCATAAGAGAAGTAAAGAGAGTCGAACTTCCACACGTACTAGTACTAATGATAAGTGCTTGTGTACATATATTTTATAACATCCTTTTGTTGGCATTGAGTATTACCTTTGTCAGATATTATGATTAATAAGGTGTATGTTGTGTTCTTTTCCGCAAACGGGGCTTTGGAGGTATAAGGTGTAAAGAAGGAAGCAAAGATAGGGAGTGATGGCACATTTCAAAACCAAAAATGGAAGTCTGTGCTGAAATACATGGAGGTGTTGCCAACTTTCGGAGGAGTTCAAGTCATCATATGAACAGGGAAGGGCACGAAGGCAAAGTAGTACGTCCATGTCCCGGCTTACGTGTGCAAATAGGAGAAGGTTTTAAAAGACAAAAAGCGACACACCCTACCACACGGAGAAGGATTTCGGGAAAAAATGTGCTATAGCAATTACTTGTAGCAATTTCTTGTTCACGCCCGTGTGTGGCTACAAACCACGGGCGTGTGCATGCCCGTGTGCATGCCAAGTGTGAAATCCCGATTTCGTTTTTTTAAAAGACACCTTGTTTTAATTTTTTGGGGATCTTTTTGGCTACTTTCAAGAGGTAAGGCGACTAGGGCTTGGAGAGAGTTTTTGCGGCTTTGGGAAGCTTTCCTCACCAACTTGGACCAGATTCCTACTCCGTCATAGCATCAAGGAAGCCACCGGTGACCTAGCTTCGGAGTGGATTCAATCCAAACGTGGAAGCTACCCATCAAGACCATCATCACGGATTTAGGGGGGTTATTCTTTATGGCTTGTGAACTTGTTTACCATTGCATTATTTGCTTTTTCGACTTGCTCCATGGAGAGCTAAAACCCTAGAGGGTATTCGGACATGTAATCCCTAGGATTTATATTTTCATTAGATTTACATTGTGTTTCTATTCGAATTTAATACATTGAGTTTTGCTCTTGAGTTCTTAGTGCTTGCCAGTACTTTTGATTCTATTGTTAATTTCTTTACATATTTTATTCAATCTAGTGAAGAGAGAGATCACTACCGGATTTAGAATTGCCAAGAGTGAAGAGGGCGGAGAAGGTGAGCCGTGAGATAGCGGAGTGTCCCCTTTCCCTTCCGATAGATATTTCCTATCTTCATATTCCCTAAGTCTTAACCAACCATATGTGGTGTGAGCCGTTGAGAGAATTCTCCTCCGGGACATCGTGGGGGGATTAGGGATCCTTCATCTGGAGACAAGGGTTGGATCTACTTTTAGAAATTGGTTATATCTTTGGGATCCCTAGAGTTCTAAGCAGTCATATGTGGTGTGAGACGTGGAGAGAATTCTCCGTTGTGACCTCGTAGGGGACTAGTTATGGGTGGTCCGGAGGCAAGGACCGATATATCTTAGGATACCCATGACTCAATTGGCTCGTTTAGAAACACGTGTAATCTACTTTTAACACCTGAATCCTAAGGGAAACATTGTCCGGATACGCCATTTTTATTGATTGTTAACTCCCTCTCCTTTCAGTCCCTGTACACTTGTAGTGACACTCTTAGGCTTAGCCATTAGATCATCACACACTACACTCATTAGGCTAGATAACAAAAGAGGAGCAATTACTAGTACTTACGTTCCTCGTGGTTCGATAACCCGACCCTTTATCGTCTACTTTATTACTTGATGACCCGTGTACTTGCGGTAATGCAAGGGGTTGACACATCACCCTGTGTTACGGAAACACATTAACTAACTTCAAGATAAGAAATCTAACCTGACAATTGAGAATAATACCAAAACTAACAATTACAACTAAATAACAATCAAACAATGGTTGGAGATTATCAGGAATAATGGGAACACTTGGACCGTACTCCCTCGGGGATTAGACAATGAAGTATCAACTTCTATAAATACGCCGTAATTAATTAAAAGTGAAGTTTAACAGAAATGTGATATCAAGATGTGTTTTCACTGCACGCTAATTCGTAGGATCTAACGGGTTTTCACCGCACGCTAAATCAGACGATTAACGGGTTTTCACCGCACGTCACAACCACGCAACATGTAACAAGACATACATCCAATCACACATGCATTTCTAAGATTAAACTTCATAAATAATTGGAATCAAAGGGTTACAAATAGACTTCAACAATTCCCCAAGGTTTCAAGTCCAAGCTTCCCAAAAGGGGGAATAATGCAAAGATACGAAATCAAAAGATTACAAAAGTTTATGATCATAATGCGCAATTAAATGGAAAACTCTCA